>JAREIK010010308.1:0-17148 GCA_029783825.1 Sapria himalayana | reverse complement strand
TTAAATGTAGTTATACATGTTGTAGATGTAATTAAATATATTTTTTCATGTAATTATATATATTTAGACATATCGTTATGTATAGGTATTAATGTAGATATATACATTTATATATAGTTATTTTGATATACATATTGTTAAATACATTTAAATATAGTTTTATATTATATATATTAAATATATGTTGTTATATTATATATAGTTATGTATAATATTTTTATAGTTATACATATAGTACACACACACACACACACACACACACACACACACACACACACACACACACACATATATATATATATATATATATATATTATGTGTAATAATCTTGGGATCATCTTATTTACAAATTTATTATGTAAATATTAAATATGTTGTTATATACACACTGCTCACCACAAACACTAACCCTCTCTTTGTGACTAACACATCCGTGAAAAATTACACACTGCCACAAGCCTGTCTATGTGGCAAAATAGATAGAAAAAAGATGAACACATCCGTGTTGAGAACTAGTAAGCCAGGTTTATTGGATAATATACATAAGCTAGAAAAAAATATGAAATTGGAAAAAAAATATTAGAATCAAAATAAACACTACTGCATTATGATAAGCGATGAATAGAAAGGGTAGAAGGCACACCTTGAATCGATAAGAAACGCACGGCTTAAGTAAATACTCTTACACTACTATTAGGTTTTGTTTTGATTTATCCGTGTTGAGAACGAGAGGCAGATGACACTAGGTAGAGACTTAGAGTTTTCTCTGGACAACAAGATATGGGTTTTTAAGTTTTAAAATTTCATAAATGTTTTAAATTTTTAATTAGCAAAATATTTAATAAAAATAAATTTATATAAAACATACTGACTCACCTTTTTTTTACTCAGTAAATTATTTTTAATAATTTAATGTGTGTGTAGCAAGGCACACATAAAAAACAAACACCTTACAATTTTTAATTATTAAATTGATTTAATAATAAATATATAAATAATTTCTAAAAATAGATATTTGGCCTTCCAACTTAAAAAATAAATTAAATGGCTTCAAAATTTGTAAACTTCATATAGCAAGGCACACATGAAAAGATGATTGGTCTTCAAACCACTCTCCTAAGAATTATAAATACTCTTTATGTTAAAAAATATATAAATAAATATATTTTATGGTGATAAATTTTTAAGAATTCGTATTAATTTTTATGAAGATAATAAGAAATATTTGTAAATGCATAAAATTTCATATTATATGATAAAATTTATAATTTATAAAATTCTAAAAATTACTTAAAGCGAGAAGATCATTAAAAAAAGTTATATTAATTATTTTGATAAAGATAGAATATTAAAAGGGAATAGTAAAAATTTTACTCAAAATAATAATTCTTAATTTTAGCAGGGGAAAACATATATGTATTTATCTTTAAATATTAATTTATTTTCTTTTAAATTTAATGAAAAATTTTAAATTTCTTTTATAATTCAAAATTTTCAAATTTTTTTGTAATTATTTTTTTAAATGTTTTTTATAATCATAAAACTATTTTTTTAAAATAAAATAATATTAATATTTACTAGTTTATTCATTAATTCAGATAGTTTTGTAATTATTTTATATTTTATCATACAAAGAATTATTTTAGTTTTTTATTAGTAGACATTTTAATGCATGCATGTTCATTTATTTTTTAAAATAACTTTAATAATTATTATAATGATAGAATTAATTATGTAATCTATTTAAAATATAAATTTTTTAAATTTCTTAATTAATAATTTTAGAAAATTTTTTATATAATTTTTTAAAAATTTGATAACCAAAAAAAATGTTATTTTAGTTCTTATTAATATAAAATTTTTTTTGTATTTATATATTTTTAAAAGTATTTATTTATAATATCCTATTTTTAAAATTATATGAAGAGAATGTAACTTTCAAGGATCGTTCATCTATAGACCATGATATACATTTAATATACAAAATTAAATAAAATATTAAAAGAAATAATATATTAAAAAAAAGTTAAATCATTAAAGATTAGCAACTAAAATTATCCCTAGCCCAAATTAGAGTTGTCAACCGGGCCGGGCCGGGCCGACCCGACACGAGGAATGACACGGTTCAGCCGTGCATGGGTCGGCCCAGCACGGAAAAATTCTATGCCCGGGCCCATGCAGTGCCCGGGTTAGGCACGAGCTGTGCCGTGCCTGGCCCGTGCCATGCCTGGCCCGGCACGGTTCGGCCCGCGGCACGGCACACCAACACTGGTTTGTCCCATGTCGGGTTCCGTGAGCCCAACCCCACGATGCCCCTCCCGGAAAAAAAAGGACCGCGGGTCGGGTCTGATTCGACCCGACCCGTGGTCCCCAGTATCCTCGAACGCTCGGATAGGCAAGCCCGAGCAGGCCTGGCAAGGCACGGCACGGCCCCACCGTGTTTACGGGCCATGCCGGGCCTGGTTATTTTAAACCGTGCCAGGCCAGGCACTACATGGTACAGTAACCATGTCGTGTCTGGCCCGGCTCTGCGGCACGCTCGTGACCACAAAAATTCGGGCCGGGTCGGCCCGGCCCGGCCCGTTTGACACCTCTAGCCCAAATAGCTAGGGAAAAAATTTCTAGCTAAAATATATATTTTGAGAAAATTAACATTTTAGGAATAATTATTTGTGAATAAATATAAAATCATAAAAAAATTTAAATAAATTTAGCTATGGATTTAGATAGGAGAATACATCGGTAAATCTGTTGGGAAATTTGCAATTTTCTTTGTGCGAAAATCTACCACAATATTAGCTAGGGACAATTTTAAATAGAAAATTACGATCCCAAATAAGTCACAAATTGTAATTCAATGTAGAATCTAAAATTTCATTCTATTCCATAGCTAAAGCCTTGCTATTTAACTAAGAATTTTTCAATAGGTAAATTTCCCAAGCTAAACAGGCATTTTCTTGTAGTGCTAGCGTATTAATCTGTCTATTTTTATAACTTTCTATATGTCTATATGTCTATATGTTTATATATCTATATGTCGATCAGTCTATCATTCTATATGTCTAACTTACATACATATCTATTAATCAATATACCTATATATATATATCTTCTATTCGTCAATCCGTTTAAATGTTTATGAGTCATTCTGTCTATTGGTCATCAGTCTATCTATTTATCAGCCATTTTGTGTATATGTTTATTTATCTATCAGTCTAGATTTCTATCTATCTATATATCAATCAATTATTCTATCTTTCTGTCTATGTATCAATCAATCTATCTTTCTATCTATTTATCTATCTATCTATTTATCTATCTATCTATCTATCTATCTGTTTATCTGTCTATCTATCTGTATATCTGTCTATTTATCTATCTATCTAACTATCTATTTTTCTATCTAACTATTTATATGTCGATCTGTCTTTTTATCTATATGCTTATTTGTCTTTCTTTCTTTCTTTCTGTCTATCTGTCTATATGTGTATATGTATGTGTCTATATGTGAACTATCTAACTGACTATCTATCTATTTATCTATCTACCTATCTATATATCTAACTATGTAATGATCTATCAATCTTTTTATTTATCTATTAGTCTATTAGTCTATTAGTCTATCAGTTTATCTATATATCTATCAAACTATATATCTGTCTATCATTCTATTTTTCTATCTATTTATTAAGTTATCTGTCTATCTAACTATCTGTTTGTTAATCTCTATATCTATCTATCTTTCTATTTTGTCTATCTATTTATCTATCTATCTTTCTATCTATTTGTCAATCTGTCTATATATTTATCTAACTTTCTATCTATCTATCTATTTATTTGTATATCTATCTAACTGTGTATCTATCCATTTTCTATATGTCTATATGCCTATCTATTTATTTATTTATATATTGATCCTATTAATATATATGGATCTCTAGCTATCTATATGGTATCTATCTATCAGTCTATCTGTTTATCTATCTATTTATGTGTATATTTATCAATTTGCTTATCTATCTATTTGTCTATTTGTTTATATGTTATCAATCTATTAGTCTATTTATATTTTTCTATACTACTTATCTGCCTATCTACCTATCTGTCAATTTTATTATTTATCTATCTATTTGTGTGTGGTGTGTGTGTGTGTGTGTGATATATATATATATATTTATCTATCTAACTATCTATATGACTATCCATCTATCTATTTGTCTATCTAGATATTTACCTATCTATCTATCTATCTATTTGTTTGTCTATTTTTTATCTATCTATCTATCTATTGGTCAACCTGTCAACCTATATACCTAACTATCTGTCCATCAGTCTATCTTTCTATATTTCTATCTATCAATCTATTTATGTGTATATCTATTTATCTATCTATCTGTCTGTCTGTCTGTATGTTTGTCCATCTATCTTTCTATCTTTCTTCTATATATCTATTTGTCTATCTATCTATCAATCTATCTTTATATCTATTTATCTGTCTATTAGTTTATTTATCTATCTCTATCATTCTATCATTCTATTTATCAATCTATCATTTTATCTATCTATCTTCTATCTATCTTTATATCTGCCTATCTATCTATCTACCTATATATCTATCTATTTATCTATCAATCAATCAATAATTAAATCAATCTATCTATCATATATCTATCTATATGTCTCCGTCTATCTATCTATTTATCTATTTTTCAATAAACCTTTGTGTCTATCAATCAATCAATCTATCGATCTATTTATCTACCAGTTTAACAATGTATCTTTCTAAATATTTATCTATCAATCTTTCTATCTGCCTATTTATCTATCTCTCTATCTATCTATCCATTTGTCAATCATTCTATATGTCAATCTGTCTATTTGACTATCTGTTAATATGTATATCTATTAAATCTCTATCTATCTATCTGTCTAGCTATCTATCTATCTTTCTTTCTTTTTATATATATTATATATCTATCTATCAATCAATCTATCTATACATCTATCTTTCTGTGTGTCTGTCTATTAATCTTTATGTCTATTAGCCTCTCTATCTATCCATCTATCTATCTATCTTAAAATTTGTCTATCTATTTCTTATCTATATGTTTATCGGTCTATCTATCTATCTTTCTTTCTTTCTATCTATCTCTCAAGGTGTCTATGTGTGTATCTATCTATTATATATCTATATGTCTATCTATCTATTGTCTATTTGTATATTTGAATATGTCTAAAAATGTATGTGTCTATATATCTAACTAGCTAACTATCTATCTGTAAATTGATCTATATGTCTATCTATCTATCAGTATTTCTATCTATCTATCTATCTATCTATCATTCTATTAGTCTATCAGACTATTTGATTATTATTCTATCTGTATATCTATCAATATGTATATATGTCTATCTATCTATTTGTTTATCTGTCTATCAATCTATCTATGTGTCTATCTGTCTATCTATTTATATATCTATCAAACTTCTATTCGAACTATATGTCTATCTGTCTATCTGTCTATCTATCTATCTATCTATCTATTAATTTGTCAATCTGTCAATCTATCTATCTATCTCTCTCTCTATCTATCTATTTTCCTATCTATCTATCTATCTATATAATAGTCTTTATATCTACTATCTATCTATATACCTATCTATATATTGATCATTTGTCTGTCAATTTTTCTATATATCTAATATATATATATATATATATATATAATATATATATATATATTATATATATATATTATTGTCGATCTGTCTATCTATTTATTTGTCTATCTATTTATTTATCTTTATGTTGATTTATCAATCTTCTGTCTATTTATCTACATTTCTATCTATGTTTCTATCTATATACCTATCTATGTACCTATCAACCTATCTATCTATGTATCTATATATTTGTCTGTCTATCTTGTCTATCTATTTATTAGTCTATCAATTTGTCTATCTTTTTATTTTTCAATCTATGTTTCTAACTATTTGTCAATCAATCAATCTATATGTCTATCTATCTATATGTATATCTATATATCTTTTTTTAGTCTATCTTTCTATCTTTCTATCTATCTATATGTCTATATGTTTATATATCTATATATCTATCTATCATTCTATGATTCTATTTGTCCATAAATATTTTTATCTATCTAACTATCTATCTATTTGTATATCTATATATTTGTCTCTCTGCCTATCTATCTATCTATCTACAATCTATTTGTCAATATTTCTATCTATTATATGTCTTTATGTTATACTATTTATATATATATATATCTATCTATTTGTCTAGATGTATAATTATCTTAATGTGTATCTGTGTTTCTATCTATCTAACTATTAATTTGTATATCTATTTATCTATCTATCTATAAGTATATCTATCTATTGGTCTATCTGTCTATTAGTCTTTCTATCTATGTATTTATCAATCTATTTATCAATTTGTCTATCTGGCATCTTTCTATCTTTAATATCTATCTATTGTTTATCTATCTATCTGTATGTCTATCTATCTATCTATCTGTATGTCTCTCTATCTATCTATCGATCTATCTATCTGTATGTCTATCTGTCTATCAATGTATCAATCAACCAACCAATCTTTCTATCAATCAATCTATCTTTCTATCTATATATTTATCTATCAATTTATCTCTTTATTTCTCTATCTATTTATCATTCTATCTTTCTATCTATCTATTTATATATATATATATATTTATCTATTAATCAATCTATCTATCTATCTATATAACTATCTATCATTCTAATAATTTAATTATTTATTTGTCTATTTTTTGTCTATATAACTATCAATTTGTTTATCTTTTTATCTATCAATCTATCTATCTTATTATCTTATTATCTACTAATCTATTTATATATTTAACTATTTGTCTATTTGTCTATATGTCAATCCTTCTATCCATTTAGCTATCATTATATTTATCTATTTTTTATATCTATCTATCTGGCTATCATTCTATCTATTTATCTCTCTATTTATCAATCTATTTACTTGCCTTCAATCAATCTATCTATATATCTATCTTTATATCTATATATCTATCTATATATCTACCTTTCTATCTGTCTAACTATCTATATATCTAACTATCTATCTCTCTATATATTTATCAATCTATATCTATCTATATGTATATTTGTCTATCTAACTATATGTTTATCTATTAAAATGTCTATATATCTATCTTTTCTATCTATATAACTAGCTATCTTGTTATCTATCTATCATTCTATATGTATATATGTCTATATGTCTATCTATCTCTCTATCTTTCTTTCTTTTTTCCTATTTATCTATCTATATATATAATATATATATATATATATATATATATATATATATCTTTCTTTCAATTTGCATATATATATATATAATATATATATATATATATATATATATATATATATATATATCTATATATATATTTATGTATCAAATATATCAATATATCTATCTATTTATCTATCTATATATATGTATATCTAGTTATCAATCAATCTATCAATCAATTTGTTTATCTGATTATCTGTGTATCTTTATCTCTATTTTCCATCTTTCTATCCATCTATATTTCTATCTATCTATATGTCCATCTATCAATAAGTATATTTGTATATCTATCTATATGTCTATATGACAATCTGTCTATCTGTCTATATGTCTATCTATCTATTTATCTACCTAACTATCTATAATAAATATAAATATATATATATATATATATATATATATATATATATCTTATATATATATATATCTATCTGTATATATGTATTTTTGTTTATTTGTTATATCTGTCTATCTATCTAACTTTCTATATATAGATATTTTAATCAAATAATCAACCTATCTAACTATAGATCTTTGTATCTATCTATCTATATATCTAACTATTTATCTATCTACCTAATTATCTATTTATCAATCTATCTATCTATTTATCAATCAACCAATCAATCTATCTATCTATCTATATCTACCTATCTACTTATCTATCCTCCTATCTATCTATATATCTATCTACCTACCTACTAATTAATCAATAATATATCTATGTATGTATGTATCTATCTATCTCTCTATCTATTAGCCCATCTATATATCTACCTATTTCTATGTCAATCTTTCTAAAATTTGTCTATATTTTTATATGTCAATTTGTCTATCTACCTAAGTGTCAAACGATCTATCTATATGTCAAACATACTATTTACCTATTTATATGTCTGTCTATCTATCTATTTATCTATCTTTATCTTTTTGTCTATTTATATATTTATCTTTCTATCTGTCTATATGTTTATTTATCTATCTATCATTCTATCATTCTATATGTTTATCTATTTATTAATCTATTTATATATTTGCCAATCTATTGATCTATGATTCTATCTATCTATGTATCTATCTATGTATCTATATATATATATATATATATATATATTTGTATATATATATATATCTCTCTCTCTCTATCTATCTTTCTATCTATCTAGCTGTCTATTAGATTATTTGTTTATCAGTCATTCAGTGTAATTTTTTATGACTCTATCTGTCTATAAGTATATATGTCTATATGTCTTTAGGTTTATCTATCTAGTTGTCTATTTATGTATCTATCTATATGTTTATTTGTCTATCTATCTATCTATATATTTATTATATATTTGTCTATTTCTCTTTCTGTCAATCAATCAATCAATCAATCTATTTATCTATTTATTTGTCTATCTATATTTCTATCTATATGTCTATCTGTCTATATGTCTATATATCTTTCTGTTTATCTCTCAATCTAGCTATTTATCTTTCTATCTATCTAACTATCTGTCAATCTATCTATCTATCTATCTATTTATCTATCTTTATTTCTATCTATCTATCAGTCTATCTTTCTAATTGTCTATCTATTTATATGTATATCTATCTATATTTCTATTGTTTATTTTCTATATGTCTATCAATCTGTCTATCTATCTATTTATTTATTTATATATTTGTCTATCTATTTATCAATCTATCATTTTTGTCTGTCTATCTTTTAGTTTATTTGTTTATCAATCATTCAGTCTATTTTTATCACTCTATCTGTCTATCAGAATATATGTCTATATATCTCTATGTCTCTATGTCTTTATGTCTTTATGTCTATCTATCTAGTTGTCTATCTATCTATCTATCTGTATATTTATCTATATATCTATCTATCTGTCTATAGATATATCTATCTATTTGTCTCTTTATCTAGCTATCTTTCTTTATTTCTATATATCTATCAGTCTATCTTTCTAATCGTCTATCTGTTTATATGTTTATCTATCTATCTTTTTATTTTTCTATTTATCATTATGTCTATTGTTTGTCTGTCTGTCTATATGTCTATTGATTTATTTGTTTATTTATTTATCTATCTATCTATCTGTCTGTCTGTCTGTATACAAATTTATTTATTTATCAATCATTTAGTCTATTTTTATCACTCTATTTGTCTATCAGAATATATGCCTATATGTTTATATGTCTTTATGTCTTTATGTCTTTTGTCTATTTGTCAAGCTGTCTTTCTATCTGCTATCTATCTATCAGTCTATCTATCTGTATATTTATTTATCTATCTATCTGTCTATCTGTCTATCTATCGATATATCTATTTGTTTGTCTGTCTTATTATCTATCTTTATTTATTTCTATCTATCTATCAGTCTATCTTTCTAATTGTCTATTTGTTTATATGGATATCTATCTATCTATCTATAAGTCTTTATATCTGTCTCTCTATTTATCTGTCTATCAATCAAACAATCTATCTTCTATCTATCTATCTATCTGTCTATCTATCAATCTATCTATTTGTCTATCTGTATATTTATCTATTTGTATATTTGTCTTTCTGTCTATCTGTTTATCTATATATCTATCTATCTATCAAATGATTTATAACTCTATCTATCTATCTATCTATCTAGCTACCTTTCTATCTGTCTATTTATCTATCAGTCTATCTATCAAACTATCTATATATCTTTCTGTGTAATTCTCAATCTGTATATTTGTCTATTTGTCTATCTGTCAATTTCTATATTTGTCTAACTATCTATATGTCCATCTATCAATATATCTAGCTATTTGACTATCTATTTGTCTATATTTCTCTTTATCAATCTATTTATAATTTTATTTAAATATCTTTCGGTGTATTGATTTATCTATATATATTTTTATTTGCCTATTGTCTATTTGCCTATTTGTCTATATGTCTATATGTCTTTCAGTCCATCTGTCTATATGTCTATCTATATATTTGTCTATTTGTAAAAATGATTGATTGCCTATTTGTCTATCTATCTATCTATCAATATATCAATTTGTTTTACTATTTATCTATCTATCAGACTACTTATCTGCTTGTCTACCTATCTACATAATTATCTGTATATCTATCTATTTGTCTATCTATATAATAGTCTATCTATATATCTGTCTATCTGTCTATCTATTTTTCTATCTATCTATCTATATGTCTATTTGTTTATCTGTCTATTTGTCTATCTGTCTATATGTCTATATGTCTATCTGTTTATCTATCTATCAAATTTTCATTCTATCAATCTCTCTCTTTCTTTTTCTTTATCTGTCTATTTAAATATCTATCAATTTGTATATCATTCTATCTATCTATCTATCTATCTATCTTCCTATATATCTATATATATTTCATCTAAATATCTATCAATTTATCGATCAATGAATCAATTAATCAATCTATCTTTTTATCTACATGTCTATCTATCTATCTATATCTATCTATTTGTTAATCTATCTATCTATATATCAATCTGTAAGTCTCTTTGTCTAATTATCTATCTGTATATCTGTTTATATATCAATTTATCCATCTAAATGTCTATATGTCTATATGTCTATCTATCTATCTATTTTACTACAAGAACATATTTATTTAGCTAGGCAATTTTAGCTAGGGATCAATCCCTAGCTAAATTATGAGGGATTAGCTAGGGAATAGCAATGGATTTATGATTTTTTATTGTAATAAAAATTTTCAATGAATTAGAGATGGATTAGCGATGGAATATTTACATAAATTCCACTCAAGAAAATCAGTGAATTTAGCAATGGATTAGCAACGGAATATTTTCGTAAATTCTGCTCAAGAAAAGCAGGGAATTTAGTAACAGATTAGCGACTGAATTTCCATAGCTTATAAAATCCTGAATATAGCAATGGATTTAGCGACGTATTTAGCAACGAATTTTCCCTAGCCAATAAAATCCAGAATTTTGTGACGGATTAAGCGACGGAATTTCTTAGCTAATTACATTAATATCATAGTGACAGATTTCAACTACAGAATTCCCTACCTAATAACATCTAGATCATAATAATTGATTTTAGTGATGGAATTTCTCTAGCTAATTATATCCCAAAATATAGTTATGAATTTAGTGATGGAATTTCCCTAGCTAATTACATACTGAATATAGAAATGGTTTTTAGAGATAAACTTCCCTAGCTAATTACATCCTGAATATGGCAACGGATTTTAGTAACTGAAGTTCCCTAATTCATTAAATCTAGAATATATCGACAGATTTAGCGATGGAACTTCTCTAGCAAATTAAATCCAGGATAAAGTAATGAATTTAGTGACAGAATTTCCCTAGCTAATTAAATCTCAAACATATAGATGGATTTAGCAACAAAACTTTTCTAGCCAATATTTAATTATTTAATTTTTTAATTTATTATTAGTTTTAATATTTTATTTATTTTTGTTTATTAAATATATGTTAATGGTCTATAGATGAGCAATACTTGAAAGATACATTCTCCCCATAAAATTTTAAAAAAGGGATATAATATATAAAAAATATAAAAATATAAAAATACAAAAAAAATTATATTAATATAGACTAAAATAACTATTTTTATTATGTATTAATTTTTAAAAAAAATTATACAAAAATTTTTTCTAAAATTGTTAATTAAGAAAAATAAAAATTTGTATTAAATTAATATTAAATAATTAATTCAAAAAGTATAATAAATTTTTTTGATATTTTAAAAATTAAATTAACATACATTAAAATTTCTACTAATATAAATGTAAAATAATTCATTGTATGATAAAATAAATAAAAAATTCAAAAATATTTGAATTGACGAATAAACTAGTAGATATTAATATTATTATAAGTATGAAAAAAATTTTATGATTATAAGAAACTTTTAAAAAAATAATTAATACAAAATATGAAAATTTGAAATATAATAAAAATATAAATTTTTCAATAAAGTTAAAAGAAAATAAATTAATTTTAAAAATAAATAGTTAGAAGTTTGCTCCTGCTAAAATTTATAAGAATTAAATAATTGAATAATATTTTTACTATTAGCTTTTAATAGTAAGTCTTTTTTAAAATAATAAATATAACTTTTTTTAATTATCTTCTCACTTTAAAAATTTTTTGAATTTTAAAAATTATTAATGATATCAAATAATATGAAATTTTATGCCTTTAAATTTATTTCATATTATCTTCATAAAAATTAATATGAATTCATTAAAATTTATAACCATAAAATATAAATTTTTATATATTTTTTAATATTAAAGTATTTTATAACACTTAGGAGAGTGGCTAGAAGACAAATCATCTTTTCAAGTATGTCTTATTATATGAAGTTTATTAATTTTGTAGCTATTTGATATTTTTTTATAAGGCTAAACATATATTTTTTTTAAATTGTTTATATATTTATTATTTAATTAATATTATAATAAAAATTATAAGGTGTTTATTTTTCATGTGTACCTTGCTACACACATTAATTTTCATGAAAAAATCTTGATGGAAAATAAAATAAATGAGTATTTTTGTATTATATATATATATTGTTTATTTAATGTTTTTATAATTAAAAATATAAATATTTTGGTAATATATATAATGACTTGTTGAGACTCTAAAGACAACTCTAATAAGTGAAGCACATATCCTACTTAGTCCACAATCTATATCTCATTACCAACGCATCAAAACTTATTCGAAGATTAAGCAATAATTTGTTATTGTTTTAAGGTACGTTTTCTACCCAATTTTTCATCTATTATCTTAATGCAAGAGTTTGCGTATTGATTCTGTTAATTTTTTTTCTGAAATTCTTCTTCTTTAATCACCATTGTATGCTTGGATTGCTTATATAAACTTTTTCATATAAATACTTCAAGCATCTGTGATATAATGCATTCTCATTGTGTGGATGTTGATGGAGCATAGCAGATATGCCGACTTGATATCTACACAAATATACAAAACTATATATAAATCATATACATAAACACAAGTGTATTTTATATAAGTGTATTTAAACATTACTATATATCAATATGCATGTGTGATATAATTTGAATTTCTTATATGTGTATTTTACAATATATATAACTAAAAAAACAATATACGTAAACATAATTATATATAAATATAACAACATATATTTAATATATATATATATATATATATATATATATATATATATATATATATATCTATATATAAATGTATTTAACAATATGTATATCAACATATTAGTACATATAAATGTAATTATCTACATTAATATACATAACTATATATAAATAGGATACATAAACAGTAAAAGGTATGCTGACTTGATATCTACATCAATATACATAACTATATATAAATGGTATACATAAAGTGTATACATAAACATAAGTTTATTTTATATAAGGGTATTTAAACATAACTATACATCCAATATGCATGTGTGATTAAATTCAATTTCTTATATAAGCATATTTAATTTACTTATAATTATAAAAATAGTATGCATAAACATAACTATATATAAATATAACAACGTATATTTAATATACATACATATATAGATATATAACTATGTATAAATGTATTTAACAATATGTATATCAACATATTACTATATTGAAATGTATTTATCTACATTAATATACATAACTATATATAAACAGTATGCATAAATAGTATCAAAAACAGTATAAGGTATGCCGACTTAATATCTATATCAATATACATAACTATATATAAACAGTATAATTAAATAGTATATATAAACATAATTGTATTTTATATAAGTGTATTTAAACATAACTATACATCAATATACATGTGTGATATAATTCAAATTTCTTATATAAGTGTATTTTACTATATCTATAACTATAAAAACAGAATACATAAACATAACAATATATATAACAACGTATATTTAATATACATACATACATACATACATACATATATATATATATATATATATCTATATATAACTGTATTTATCTATATTAATATACATAACTATATATAAATAGTATACATAAACAATATCATAAATAGTATAATGTATGTCGACTTGATATATACATCAATATACATACCTATAAATAAATAGTATACATAAATAGTATACATAAGCAATATACATAACATAGATGTATTTAACAATATGTGTATTTTACTATATAACTATAAAAATAGTATACATAAACATAACTATATATAAATATAACAACATATATTTAATATACATATATATATATAGATATATAACTATATATAAATGTATTTAACAATATGTATATCAACATATTACTATATATAAATGTATTTATCTACTCAATACCTATGCATAGCCATATGTCTAAATATATATAATTACATGAAAATCTATATATAACTACATCTACAACATGTATAACTACATGCTTTAGAAACTTAATATCCATTCATATCAATTATCTCATTTATACATGTTTTTTTTGGATATTGTATACATTTTTATCATTTTTCATATATTTTAGGAACAAAAATTTAATTTTTTAGCCTCAAAGTTTTTTTATTGTATTTTTATTGTTTGCATAAATCATTATGATTTAATATGTTTAGTGCTTGTATTTTTGTTTCACTTATTATCATTTAACTAAAATTAATTTCTAATTAAAATGTTCATTGTGGTAAATTAATTTTGTAAATTTCAAAATAAATAACAATATATTTGTGTAATAAATATATAATAAATTTCTAAATATATATGTGATGTAGTTTCAATTTACAACGAAAAAACTTTAAAAATAAATTTATTTACAAAAATAAAATTTGTACATCATAATATTCAATATGTTATATGTATTATAAATAAACAATGTTTGAAATGTATCTATTAATTACAAAAAAAACATTGTAATGTATTAATTTAAAAAAAATCTAAAAATAATTATTTTAAAAAAAGAAATTCATATATTTATATGGTCATTGATATATAGTTTGAATAAAAGAAAAAAATAATTACTTGTAGAAAAAGTAAATCTTGTATTTATATGGTAATCTGTTTTGTTTGAATATAATTAAAAAGATAATTATTTTTTTAAAAACATTAAAGGCATGTATTATATGCACTACATTTATTTATTTGAATTTTAAAGTTTCTAAAATTTATTAATAATAATAAATAATAGGTTGAAATTTATATGCACTACATTAGAGACACTATATTTTAATAAAAAAATTATATAGAAAAACAAAAAAATATTATCTTTGTATGAACTATATTTTAATTTTTTAACATAATTGTAAAACTAAATATAATTTACAAATATGCCAACTTCATTTCTTTATATGAGTATAATGATAGTTTTTTAATATAAATATATAAAAAAGCAACTATTTGAATAAAATAGAAGCTCATATATTATTCACAATTTATTTACGCAAAAAAATACTTCACACAACACTCACTCACTCACACACATGCATACTCACAAATATTGTTTTAAATATAAAGAATTTATAATATTTTATAAATTGTGATAATATATAATATTTTACTTTTTAATTAAATTTTCAAAATAAAAAATTTAAAGACATTTACACCCACACACGCACGCACAAATATATAAATTTTCATGTGTAACTTTAAAAAATACATTATGTATATAGGTATATGAGTGTTTTGTGAGGGTGTACAGTAGTATATGCATGCATATGAGCATATCACACTACTTTGAAAATGTAGATACATGTGTGATATATACAAAAGTACAAAAATGTGTATGCTGATATATAATGTATAGTAATGTATATGGATGTATAAATATGTGTGTTTGTGTAAGGAAATTATATGCACATATATATTTATGCATATATATGTATGTATCAATATTAATTTTGAGAAAGAAAAATACTTGAGCACATAAAATATAACAGGTTCCATAAATCGTGAGAGCAAGAGCAAAAAAGTGACATTATTGCAAGTTACTACTAATCCCCATCTATAACAATTTGTATCATAATTTGATCAGAGTACTACTTGCAATGATAAGGTTCATTCAATACTACATACATGGAGTTATATTTTCATTCAATACCATAATCTATTCAAATAAAAAATCTATCTACTATATTCTTCAAAAAATTTTAAACTTTTCTATTTCTAGTCTTGATAAGCTCTTTTCAATTTTGATTATATGTACATTCTTATCTAATATCTCTAGTTCAAAATATTCTAATAGTAAAATCCATCAAATCAATCTAGGCCTAACATCTTTTTTTTTGAGATATTTGATTGTAGAATATTTAGTATATATATGACTTTGTTCCCACTAATTATGACATTAATTTCAAAAGAAAAAGTATTAATACAAGTTCTTTCTCTATAGTGGGGTAATACAATTGGGCATTTTAGAGTGTGTTGTTATCATAGTATATGATAACTAAAATATAGATTTTTGTATAATGATATAAAACTCTTCATAATTATAATTAAATATTTGAAAACTATGTAAAACTATTTTTATAACTATATTAATAACTATATATAACTTTTTTAACTATATAATATTTTATAATGATATGAGTAATTCTATATAAACTATATTTTTAACAAAATATATCATATGTATAATATATATAACTATATATAATTGTTTTACTATATGTATAACTATAAAAATGTTATATATTTATATCTTTAGATACATACATATTAATAACTATATGTGTATAACTATATATATATATATTGTA
>JAREIK010010307.1:0-46086 GCA_029783825.1 Sapria himalayana | reverse complement strand
ATTTATTATTCAAGATATACAGTTTTAATCGTTTAGGTATTAAGGTGTTTTGGGTTTAGTGATTTAAGTATTTATGCCTTTAGTGATTTATAGTTTTTATTTAAAGAATGAAAAAACAAAAAATTTAATTTTTGTTTTTTTTTAATTTTTGATGGTTATAACCTTTGAAAATATAATAATTTTTAATTTTTTTAAATGTGTATATAATATTTAGTTATAATAATTTTAATAATAATATATAAGGTAAACTCAATATAAATAATTTTATTAATAGATATTATTAATAATGATCAATAAATAATTAATAAAACTATTATTAAAAAGAATGATATAAATTAAAATATAAATGCAAAATCTAAAATGATACAAAATCAAAATAAAATATTTTACTAAATAATAAATTTTTGTTTTTAAAATTGTGGCTATTTTTATAAGCTTATATTTTTTTTGATGAAATACAAATTATTTAAATTATATCCGTCTCACTAATTAATTTATTTTGTAATTAATATTTCTATAAAAATAAACTGATAAATAATTAAAATAAAAATTTTAAATTATCCTGAATAAAAATTAAAATGAGATTTATGATTTATTATTAATGTATACCAGTTTAATGTTTTGAGATTTAAAATTTTCTGAAATGTGAATACAATATTTATTTATATATTATTAATAATCATACATCATATAAATTCACTATAAACAATTTTATTACTATTTATTATAATAATGATCAAAAATTTAATTAATAAACTATTAATAATAAGATAGATATTAATTAAAAAATATTTACAAACCCAAATTGATTCAAAATTATAGTAAAATATATTTCTGAATAATAATTTTTAATTTTTATATTTTACTTCTATTATAAGCTATATATTATTTTTGATTAAAAATAAATTATTTAAATTGTATTTGTCTTACTGATAATTTATTTTGTAATAAATATTTCGATAAAATAAACTAATAAATAATTAAATGAATATTTAAAATTATAATAAATAGAAATAAAATTAGATTTATTAATTATTCTGTATTATATAGAGGTTTAATGATTTATGTATTTAGGTATTAAAGGGTTTAAGAGTATACAGATTTAATTGTGTATGCATTTAGTGGATTATAAATTTTATTTAAAAAATAGAATAACAAAAAATTTATTTTTATTATTTTTTGATTTTTTCAAAGGTTATAACATTTGAAAATATAATAATTTTTAATTTTTTTTAAAAGCGAATTCAATATTTAGTTATAATAATCATTATATTTATATATCATATAAATTCAATATAAACAATTTTAGTGATTAATATTCTAATAATGATCAAAAAATAAATTAATAATCTATAATTAATAAGATATATATCAATTAAAATACAATTAGAAAACATAAAATGATTCATAAGCAATCCAAAATATATTAATATATAATAATTTTTTGTTTTGTAATTTTGTTTTATTTTAAAAAGTTTATCTATATTTTTTTGATTAAAAATTAATTACATAAATTATATTTGTCTAACTCATAAATTATTTTTTAATTATTATTTATATAAAAATAGACAAATAAATAATTAAAATGAATATTTAAAATTATAATGAAAATAAATGAGATTTATTATTTATTATTTAGGGTATACCAGGTTTAATTTAAATTATATCTATCTCACTAATAATTTATTTTATAATAAAAATTTAAAATTAAACTGAATAAAAATTAAAATGAGATTTATGATTTATTATTAATGTATACCAATTTATTAGTTTAAGTATTTAGAGGTTTTGTCATATAGGTGTTTAGCGATTCATGTTTTTAGGCATTAGTGCTTTATAGGTTTTATTTAAACAATAAAATAACAAAAAAAATTTGTAATTTTTTTTCATTTTCATAGGTTATAACCTTTGAAAATATAATAATATTTAAAATTTTTTAAATGTGAATACATATTTAGTTATAATAATTTTAATAATTATATATCATATAAATTCAATATAAATAATTTTATTGATAGATATTATACTAATAATCAAAAATAAAATTAATAAACTATTAATAATAAGATAGATATTAATTAAAAAATATTTACAAAACCCAAATTGATTCAAAATTAAAGTAAAAAATATTATTGGATGATAATTTTAATTTTTAAATTTTTACTTCTTTTATAAAGTATATTTTTTTTTATTAAAAATAAATTATTTAAATTATATTTGTCGCACTCATAATTTTTTTGTAATATAAATTTATATAAAATAAACTAATAAATAATTAAAATGAATATTTAAAATTATAATAAATTGAAATAAAAATTATATTTCTTAATTATTAAAAAGTATATAGCGGTTTAATGGTTTATGTATTTAGGCATTACAAGCTTTAGGAGTTTACTGATTTAACTGTGTATGCATTTAGTGTTTATAGGTTTTATTTAAAATTAAAATAACAAAATATTTATTTTTATTATTTTTTTTATATTTTCAAAGGTTATAACCTTTGAAAATATAATAATTTTTAATTTTTTTCAAATGTGAATTTAATATTAGTTATAATAATCATTATATTTATATATCATATATATTCAATAGAAACAATATTATTGATAATTATTCTAATAATGATCAAAAAATAAATTAATAATCTAATATTAATAAGATAGATATCAATTAAAATATAATAAAAAAACCTAAAATGATTCAGAAGAAATCAAAATATATTACTATAAAATAATTTGTTTTTTTTACTTTTTTTTCTTTTAAAAAGTTTATCTATATTTTTTGATGAAAATAATTTATATAAAATATATTTGTCTAACTCATAATTTATTTTTTAATTAATATTTATATAAAATAAACAAATAAATAATTAAAACTGAATATTTAAAATTATACTGAAAAAAAGTGATTTATTCTTTATTATTTAGGGTATACTAGATTTAATTTAAATTATATCTATCTCACTAATAATTTATTTTGTAATTAATATTTCAATAAAAATAAACTGATAAATAATTAAAATAAAAATTTAAAATTATACTGAATAAAAATTAAAATGAGATTTATGAATTATTATTAATGTATACAAGTTTAATATTTAAGTATTTAGAGGTTTTGTTGTTAGGACTTTAGTGATTTATGTTTTTAGGCATTTAGTGCTTTATAGGTATTTGTTAAACAATGAAATAACAAAAAATTATTTTTGATATTTTTTCACATTTTCAAAGGTTATAACCTTTGACAATATAATAATTTTAAAATTTTTTAAAATGTGAATACAATATTTAGTAATAATAATCATTATAATATATATAATATAAACTAAATATAACTAATTTTATTCATAGATATGATATCGATTATCACAAAATAAATTAATATGCTATTATTATTATGATGGATATAAATTAAAATATAATTGCAAAACCTAAAATTTTTCAAAATCCAAGTAAAATTTATTACTAAAAAATAATTTTTGTTTTTTAGTTTTTGCTTCTTTTTATAACCTTATATATTTTTTTGATTAAAATTAAATTATTTAAATTATATTTGTATCACTCATAATTTATTTTGTAATTAATATTTTAATAAATTATTTAAATTATATTTAAGGTTTGCGAGTTTAAAGTTTTAAGTATTTAGGGGCTTTTGTGTTTAGGAGTTTAGATGTTTAAGTGTTTAGTCATTTAGTGGTTTATAAGTTTTATTTAAACAATGATATAGCAAAAAATTTATTTTAATATTTTTTCTAATTTTTGAAGATTATATCCTTTGAAAATATAATAATTTTTAAATTTTTTTGAAATGTAAATATAATATTATTTTATAATAATCTTCATAATTATAATTCATTTAAATTGATTATAAATAATTATATTGCTAGATATTATAATTATGATCAAAAATAAATAATAAACTATTATTAATAAAATAGTTATTATTTAAAAAGTATTTGCAAAATCTAAATTTATTCAAATCAAAGTAAAATATATTACAAATAATAATTTTTTTAATGTTTTGCTTTTTTTATAAGTTTATATTTTTGTTATTAAAAATAAATTATTTAAATTATATTTGTCTTACTCATAATTTATTTTGTAATTTATAATTCTATAATAATAAACTACTAAATAATTAAAATGAATATTTAAAATTATAATGAATACAAATAAAATTGAGATTTATTATTTATTATTCAGGATATACCAGTTTAATGGTTTAAGTATTTAGGTGTTTTGTGGTTTAGGAGTTTAGTTATTTAATTTTTTAGACCTTTAGTGATTTATAGTTTTTATTTAAAGAATGAAAAAACAAAAACTTTAATTTTTTGATTTTTTTTAAATTTTTGAAGGTTATAACCTTTGAAAATATAATAATTTTTAATTTTTTTAAATGTGAATATAATATTTAGTTATAATAATATTAATAATTATATATAATGTAAACTCAAAATAAATAATTTTATTGATAGATATTATAATAATGATCAATAAATAAATTAATAAACTAGTATTTATAAGAATAATATAAATTAAAATATAATTGTAAAATCTAAAATGATTCAAAATCAAAAAAAGATATATTACTAAATAATAATTATTTATTTTTAAAAATTTGCCGTTTTTATAAGCATTTTTTTATTGAAAAATAAATTATTTAAACTATATATGTCGCACAAATAATTTATTTTGTAATTAATATTTCTATAAAAATAAATTGATAAATAATTAAAATGAATATTTAAAATTATAATGAATACTAATAAAAATTAGATTTATGATTTATTATTTGGACTATACTAATTTAATGTTTTAAGTATTTATGGGCTTCGGGGTTTAGGAGTTTAGTCATTTTTCAATTTAGTCATTTAGTGGTTTATAGGTTTTAGATAAAAAATAGAATAAAATAAAATTATTTTTGTTATTTTTTCTCTTTTTTGAAAGTAATAACCTTTGAAAATATAATAATTTATAATTTTTTTTGAAAAGTGAATATAATATGAAGTTATAATAATCAGAATAATTATATATCAATAAAATTCAATATAAACTATTTTATTGATATATATTATAATAATGATCAATTATTAATAAGATAAATATTGTTTAATATATATTTTCATAACCTAAAATTATTCAAAATCAAAGTGAAATATTTTACGAAATATTAATTTTAAATTTTTAAATTTTTGTATCCATTTATAAGCCTATATATTTTTTGATGAAAAATAAAATATTTAAATTATATTTGTCTCACTAATAATTTATTTTTTAATTTATATTTCTATATAAATTAAACTAATAAATAATTAAAATGTATATTTGAAATTATAATGAATACTAATAAAAATGAGATTTATGATTTATTATTTAGGGTATAACTATTTAATTGTTTAAGTTTTTTGTGGTTTTGGGTTAATGAGTTTATTGATTTATATGTTTACACATTTAGGTGTTTATAGGTTTTATTTAATAAAAGAAATAACAAAAAATTTATTTTTATGAATTTTTGTGATTTTGAAATGTTATACCCTTTAAAAATATAATAATTTTTTAATAGTTGTAAATTATGAATACAATACTTAGTTAATATAATCTTAAAAATTATATTTGTTGTAAATTCAATATAAAAAATTTATTAATAATATTATTATAATGATCAAAAAATAAAATAATAAACTATTATTAATAAGATAAATAATAATTAAAATATATTTGCAGAAGCCAAAATAATTCAAAATCAAAGTAAATTATATTACTAAATAAAATTATAAAATTTTGAAATTTTGTTTATTTTTATAAGCTTATTTTTTTTCATAAAAAATAATTTATTTAAATTATATGTCTCGCTCATTATTTAATTTGTAATTAATATTTCTATAAAAATAAACAAAAAAATAATTAAAATGAATATTTAAAATTATAATAAATACAAATAAAAATGAGATTTATTATTTATTATTTAGGTTATATAGGTTTAATGGTTTAAGTATTTAGGGGATTTTGGTGTTTAGGAGTCTAGAGATTTAAATGTTTAGCCATTTAGTGGTTTATATGTTTTATTTAAATAAAAAAATAATAAAAAAATTATTTTTGTGATTTTTTTAATTCTAGAAGGTTATAACCATTGAAAATATAATAATTTTTAAATTTTTTTCAAATGTAAATATAATATTTAGTTATAATAATCTTAATAATTATAAGACATTTAAATTGAATATAAGTAATTTTATTATTATATATTATAAAAATGATCAAATAATAAATTAATAAACTTTTATTAATAAGATTGATAGCAATTAAAATATAATTGCAAAACCTATATATAATGATTCAAAAACAAAGTAAAATATATTACTAAATAATACTTTTTTGTTTTTAAATTCTTATTACTTTTTATTAGTTTATATTTTTTTTTGATTAAAAATAATTTATTAAAATTATATTTATCTAACTCATTATTTATTTTGTAATTAATATTTCTATAAAAAATAAACTAATAAATAATTAAAATGAATAGTTAAAATTATAATGAATACAAAGTAAAATGAGATTTATGATTTATTATATGTAGTATACCGGTTTAATGATTTGAATATTTAGGAGTTTTGTCGTTTAGGAGTTTATCAATTTTTTGTTTATAATTAAATTTGTAATCTTATAAAATGAGGCAACAACAAAAAAACAAAAATTATTATTTAGTAATAAATTTACTTTGATTTTTAATCATTTTAGTTTTTGTAATTAAATTTTAATTTATATCTATCATATTAATAATTGTTTATTAATTTATTTTTTGATAATTGATATAATATCAATCAATAAAATTGTTTATATTTAGTTTATATTATATATTGTTATAATATTATTATATATCATTTTTTAATCAGATAATTTTAATGTTTTCATAATCTTGAAATAATCAAAAAATAATAAATATTATAATAAATGTTTAATATTAATCAGATAATTAATATTGTATGGATATTTATAATATTATTTCTTTTAAGCAATATGTTTTCTTAACTATCTAAACATATTATAATATAGTAATAAATGTTTAATGTTTTCATATTATTAAGGTACTTGAGTAATATAATTAATGTCAGAAGAATCTGATTAATAAATATGAAAATATATACTGAAAGCAATTTTCAGTATAAACATTTATTAATTATAATTATTTTATTGTTTATTATATTTCCAAACATTATAACCTTTGGAAATATGAAAAAATAATAAAAATAAATTTATGTATTTTATTTTTTAAATAAAACCTATAAACCACTAAATCCATACACAGTTATATCAGTAAACTCCTAAACCCCGTAATGCCTAAATACATAAACCATTAAACCGCTATATACTACTTAATAATTAATATATTGAATTTATATTTCAATCTATTAGTATTTTAAATATTCATTTTAATTATTTATTAGTTTATTTTTTATAGAAATTTTTATTACAAAATAAATTATGAAGTGCGACACATATAATTTAAATAATCTATTTATAGTTAAAAAATATATATACGCTTATAAAAGAAGTAAAATTTAAAAAATAAAATATTATTATCGAGTAATATATTTTACTTTAATTTTGAATCAATTTGGGTTTTGTAAATATTTTTTAATTAATATATATCTTATTATTAATAGTTTATTAATTTAATCTTTGATCATTATTATAATATCTATCAATAAAATTATTTATATTGTATTTATATCATATATAATTATTAATATTATTACAACTAAAAATTATATTCAAATATCAAAAAATTTTAAATATTAATTTATTTTTAATGGTTATAAGCTTTGAAAATCAGAAAAAATCTAAAAAAAAATTTTTATTTTTATTATATAAATAAAACCTATAAACGACTAAATGCCTAAATACATAAATTGATAAACTCCTAAATGATAAAACTCCTAAATAATCAAACCATTAAACCGGTATACCACATATAATAAATCATAAATCTCATATTAATTTGTATTCATTAAAATTTTAAATATTCATTTTAATTATTTATTAGTTTATATATTAATTACTAAATAAATAATGAGTTAGACAAATATAATTTTAATAATTTATTTTTAATCAAATTAAAAATATAAGCTTATACAAAGAAGTAAAAATTCAAAAAGCAAAAAAGTATTATTTAGTACTATAGTTTACTTTGATTTTGAATCATTATATGTTGTTTAGCAATTATATTTTAATTGCTATCAATCTTATTAATAAAAGTTTATTAATTTATTATTTGAGCATTTTTATAATATATAACAATAAAATTACTTATATTCAATTTAAATATCTTATAATTATTAAGATTATTATAACTAAATATTATATTTACATTTGAAAAAAATTTAAACATTATTATATTTTTTAAGGTTATAACCTTCAAAAATGATTAATAAATAACAAAAATAATTTTTTTATTATTTTATTATTTAAATAAAACTTATAAACCACTAAATGCCTAAACATTTAAATCTCTAGACTCCTAAACACCAAAATCCCCCTAAATACTTAAACCATTAAACTTATATAACCAAAATAATAAATAATAAATGATAAATCTCATTTTTATTTGTATTCATTATAATTTTAAATATTCATGTTAATTATTTTTTAGTTTATTTTTATAGAAATATTAATTACAAATTAAATAATGAGCGAGACATATATAATTTAAATAAATTATTTTTTATGAAAAAAATAAGCTTATAAAAATAAACAAAATTTTAAAAATTTAAAATTTTATTTAGTAATATAATTTACTTTGATTTTGAATTATTTTGGTTTCTGCTAATATATTTTAATTAATATCTATCTTATTAATAGTTTATTATTTTATTTTTTGATCATTATAATAAAATATATTAATAAATTTTTTTATATTGAATTTACAACAAAAATAATTTTTAAGATTATTATAAATAAGTATTGTATTCATATTTTATATCTATTAAAAATTATTATATTTTTAAAGGTTATAACATTTGAAAATCATGAAAATTCATATAAATAAATTTTTTGTTATTTCTTTGATTAAATAAAACCTATAAACACCTAAATGTGTAAACATATAAATCAATAAACTCATTAACCCCAAAACCAGAAAAAACTTAAACAATTAAATAGTTATACCCTAAATAATAAATAATAAATCTCAATTTGATTAGTATTCATTATAATTTTAAATATACATTTTATTTATTTATTAGTTTAATTTTATAGAAATATAAATTAAAAATAAATTATTAGTGAGACAAATATAATTTAAATAATTTATTTTTCATCAAAAAATATATAGGCTTATAAATGGATACAAAAATTTAAAAATTTAAAATTAATATTTAGAAAAATATTTCACTTTGATTTTGAGTCATTTTAGGTTTTGCAAATATATTTTAAACAATATTTATCTTATTAATATTAGGTTATTACTTTTTTATGATCATTATTATAATAAATATCAATAAAATAGTTTATATAGAATTTATATGATATATAATTATTATGATTATTATAACTTCATATCGTATTCAATTTTCAAAAAAAAATTAAAAATTATTATATTTTCAAATGTTATAACCTTCAAAATTGAGAAAAAATAACAAAAATAAATTTTTTGTTATTTTATTTTTTATATAAAATCTATAAACCACTAAATGACTAAATAATAAAATGACTAAACTTTTAAACACCAAAGCCCATAAATACTTAGAACATTAAATTAGTATAGTTTAAATAATAAATTATAAATCACAGTTTTATTAGAATTCATTATAATTTCAAATAATCATTTTAATTATTTATCAGTTTATTTTTATAGAAATATTAATTACAAAATAAATTATTAGTGCGACATATATAATTTAAATAATTTATTTTTCATCAAAAAAAATGCTCATAAAAAGAGGAAAAATTTTAAAAATAAAATATTATTATTTAATAATATATCTTATTTTGATTTTGAATCACTTTAGATTCTACAATTATATTTTAATTTATAAATACTAATTTATTAATTTATTTATTGATAATTATTATAATATCTATCAATAGAATTATTTATATTGAGTTTACATTATGTATAATTATTAAGATTATTATAACTAAATATTTTATTCACATTTAAAAAAAATAAAAATTATTATATTTTCAAAGGTTACAACCTTCAAAAATTAAAAAAAATCAAAAAATTTAATTTTTTTGTTTTTTCATTCTTTAAAAAAAACTATAAATCACTTAAGATCTAAACAATTAAATCACTAAACTCCTAAACCACAAAACACCTAAATACTTAAACCATTAAACTGGTATATTATGAATAATAAATAATAAATCTCAATTTTATTTGTATTCATTATAATTTTAAATATTCATTTTAATTATTTAGTAGTTTATTATTAAAGAATTATAAATTACAAAATAAATTATGAGTAAGACAAATATAATTTAAATAATTTATTTTTAATAACAAAAATATAAACTTATAAAAAAAGCAAAACATTAAAAAAATTATTATTTTGTAATATATTTTACTTTGATTTGTATAAATTTAGATTTTGCAAATACTTTTTAAATAATAACTATTTTATTAATAATAGTTTATTAATTTATTTATTGATCATAATTATAATATCTAGCAATATAATTATTTATAATCAATTTAAATGAATTATAATTATGAAGATTATTATAAATAAATATTATATTTACATTTCAAAAAAATTTAAAATTCCTTATATTTTCAAAAGATATAATCTTAAAAATTTTAAAAAATATTAAAAAATATTTTTTGCTATATCATTGTTTAAATAAAACTTATAAACCACTAAATGACTAAACACTTAAACATCTAAACTCCTAAACACAAAAGCCCCTAAATACTTAAAACTTTAAACTCGCAAACCTTAAATATAATTTAAATAATTTATTAAAATATTAATTACAAAATAAATTATGAGTGATACAAATATAATTTAAATAATTTATTTTTAATCAAAAAAATATATAAGGTTATAAAAAGAAGCAAAAACTAAAAAACAAAAATTATTTTTTAGTAATAAATTTTACTTGGATTTTGAAAAATTTTAGGTTTTGCAATTATATTTTAATTTATATCCATCATAATAATAATAGCATATTAATTTATTTTGTGATAATCGATATCATATCTATGAATAAAATTGTTTATATTTAGTTTATATTATATATAATTATAATGATTATTATTACTAAATATTGTATTCACATTTTTAAAAAATTTTAAAATTATTATATTGTCAAAGGTTATAACCTTTGAAAATGTGAAAAAATATCAAAAATAATTTTTTGTTATTTCAATTGTTTAAACAAATACTATAAAGCCACTAAATGCCTAAAAACATAAATCACTAAAGTCCTAAATGACAAAACCTCTAAATACTTAAAATATTAAACTGGTATACATTAATAATAATTCATAAATCTCATTTTAATTTTTATTCAGTATAATTTTAAATTTTTATTTTAATTATTTATCAGTTTATTTTTATTGAAATATTAATTACAAAATAAATTATTAGTGAGATAGATATAATTTAAATTAAACTGGTATACCCTAAATAATAAAGAATAAATCTCTTTTTTTTCATTATAATTTTAAATATTCATTTTAATTATTTATTTGTTTATTTTTATATAAATATTAATTAAAAAATAAATTATGAGTTAGACAAATATAATTTATGTAAATTATTTTTAATCAAAAAAATATAGATAAACTTATTAAAAAAAATTAAAAACAAAAAATAATTATATAGTAATATAATTTGCTTTGCTTCTGAATCATTATAGGTTTTGTAATTATATTTTAATTGATATCTATCTTATTAATAATAGATTATTAATTTATTTTTTGATCATTATTAGAATATTTATCAATAATATTGTTTATATTGATTATATATGATATATAAATATAATGATTATTATAACTAAATATTAAATTCACATTTGAAAAAAATTTAAAAATTATTATATTTTCAAAGGTAATAACCTTTGAAAATATAAAAAAATAATAAAAATAAATATTTTGTTATTTTAATTTTTAAATAAAACCTATAACCCACTAAATGCATACACAGTTAAATCAGTTAACTCCAAAAGCCCATAATGCTTAAATACATAAACTATTAAAGTGCTTTATGCTACTTAATAATTAAGAAATCTAATTTTGATTTCAATTTATTATAATTTCAAATAATAATTTTAATTATTTATTAGTTTATTTTTATATAAATTTTTATTACAAAATAAATTATGAGTCCGACAAATATAAATTAAATAATTTATTTTTAATCAAAAAAAGTATATACTCTTAAAAAAGAAGTAAAATTTTAAAAATTAAAAATTATTATCCAGTAATATTTTTTACTTTAATTTTGAATCAATTTGAGTTTTGTAAATATTTTTTAATTAATATCTATCTGATTAATAATAGTTTATTAATTTAATTTTTGATCATTATTATAATATCTATCAATAAAATTGTTTATATTGAATTTATATGATATATAATTATTAAAATTATTATTACTAAATATTGTATTCACATTTGAAAAAATTTTAAATATTAGTATATGTTCAAAGGTTATAACCTGTAAAATGATAACAAATTATAAATTTTTTTTTGTTATTTTATTTTTTAAATAAAACCTATAAACCACTAAAAGCCTAAAAACATAAATTGCTAAACTCCTAAATGTCAAAACCTCTAAATACTTATTCCATTAAACTAGTATAGATTAATAATAAATTATAAATCTCATTTTAATTTTTATTCAGTATAATTTTAAATTTTTATTTTAATTATTTAACAGTTTATTTTTATAGAAATATTAATTACAAAATAAATTATTAGTGAGACAGATCTATTTTATATTAAAACAGTATCCCTAAATAATAAATACTAAATCACATTTTTTTCATTATAATTTTAATATTCATTTTAATTATTTATTTGTTTATTTATTTATAAAAATTAATTACAAAATAAATTGAGCTAGACAAAAATAATTTATATAAATTATTTTTAATCAAAAAATTATAGATAAACTTTATAAAAGAAAAAAAAATTTCAAAACAAAAAATTATTATATAGTAATATATTTTGCTTTGCTTCTGAATCATTTTATGTTTTGTAATTATATTTTAATTGATATCTATCTTATTAATAATAGATTAGTAATTATTTTTTGATCAATATTAGAATATTTATCAATAAAATTGTTTATATTGAATTTACATGATATATAATTATTAATATTATTATAACTAAATATTATATTTACATTTTAAAATAATTTAAAAATTATTATATTTTTAAAGGTTATCATCTTTGAAAAAAAATTTGAATCACAAAAATAATTTTTATTTTATTTTATTGTTTATATAAAACCTATATTACTTAAACATTTAAACCATCTTTAAAGGTTTAAGTATTTATAAATAATATATAAATATCTATCAATAAATAATAGTTTATTAATTTATTTATTGATCATTATTATATTTATATTTATATTTAGTTTATTAATATCTATCAATAAATTGTTTATTTTTAATTTACATAATATATCATTATTAAGTTTATTATAACTAAATAGTGTATTCACATTTGAAAAAAATTTAAAAATTATTATATTTATAAAGGTTATAACCTTCAAAATTGATATAAAATTTGAAAAATAATTTTATTGTTATTTCATTATTTAAAAAAAACATATAAACTACTAAATGCCTAAACACTTAAATCACTAAACTCCTAACTCCTAAATACTTAAACTATTAAACCGGTATACCCTAAATAATTAATCATAAATATCATTTTTATTTGTATTCATTATAATTTCAATATTCATTTTAATTATTTATTAGTTTATTTTTATAGAAATATTATTTACAAAATAAAATTATGAATGAGACAAATATAATTTAAATAATTTAACTTCATCAAAAAAATTTATAAGCTTATAAAAAGAATCAAAATTTAAAAATAAAAAATTATTATTTAGTAATATATTTTACTTTGATTTAGAATCGTTTTAGGTTTTGCAAATATATTTTAATTAATATCTATCTTATTAATAATAGTTTATTAATCTATTTTATGATCAGTATTATAATATCGATCAATAAAATTATTTATATTGAATTTACATGATATTTAATTTGTATGATTATTATAATTAAATATTGTATTAACATTTGAAAAAAAATTAAAAATTATAATATTTTCAATGGTTATAACCTTTAAAATGAGAAAAAATCATAAAAATAATTTTTTTGTTATTTAATTATTTAAATAAAACCTATAAACCACAAAATACCTAAATACTTAAATTACTAAACTCCTAAACCCTGATACTACTGCACCACACAAACATAGTGACGGACCATAGTACACACGAGCACATATTTTTGTCCATTTTGGTGTAGCATTTAGAGGGGCCAGCAAGTCCTGGAAGTAGCCAGAAGTATGGGCCACCAACTTGTAGAGGACCCCACTAGAAAGCCGGGATGTTAACATTCAGACAACTGACGAGACCGAGCAAAGTGGTCGGGAGTAAACCCAGAGAGTAGCTCGGAGTGGGTCCCACTAGCTTTATCTGGTAGCATAGAGGGCCACCCAACCATCTCCCAACAGGTGTAGCAGGTAATCCATGATTAATTGGACAGCTGCCAAAATCCAAAACATCACCAAGCAGGGCCAGTAAGCAATGGAGTCCATACCAGCCACATGGGAGCGAAAGATTCAAACTTGAAGTTTATGGTTGTAGTCTTATTTGTATTTTGGACTTTGTATGCACCATGTACTTGTAGAGACGGATCATGACATACTCACACACACAATCTAGTATGTTCTTTATATAGAATGCAATGGGGGCAACTGGAACCATGAGTATCTCTAAGTGGAGCCCACTAATGTATTTTGTAAATACACATTAGGCGATGCTACACTCCGGGAGCAGAAGACCCATCTTTATAAAATTTTATAATTTTACTTGTATTCTAGTTTGGTTGTATGCGTAGATAATTAGACTATGAGATAGACCTCATCACAGATGCACATCGATGCATGCATATTTTTTGATATTCTGTCGGTGCAACATACAGCCACTTCTTGGAGCTCGAGGAGGAAGCATTCTAACCCAAGAAATACTCTTTTGAGGATCATTGGAGCAAAAGAATGTGGAATTCAGAGGTGAGAATGAATTGACAAAGTGGCATAGATATGGACTTGTGGATTTATGGGTATTCAGTTTTACATGTATTCCATTGCATAGCAATGACATAGGGAAACGCTTGATGCTGCATGTCACACACATGCACAATCTTATATTTGCATAGTTTTAATATGGTGCATAATTCAGGTTCCTCCAAAAGACTTGGAAAAAACCAAATGGAAATGACGTAGTGTGCATAATGACTCAATGCCAGCTCTGAAGTCTGGGAATAAAGGTGATTTTAGTTATATTCGTATGCTCGGAATTATTAGGCATTATGTTTTTTTATGTATTTTATGCATAGAATCAATAAGGTGCATAGGATCTGGTGGGCTGGCCTAAATTAGTCAGCTTTTTCATCTCTTGTAAGTTGTGTGCCTAAATGACAAATAAAATGTGTATTTTAAAAAAAACATAAAAAAACCATAAACCCTAAACTTTAAATCCTAAACCTTAAACCATAAACTATAACTCTAATTCATAAACCCTAAATCCTAAATCTCATGTTTTGCACTTTTATAATCAAATGACTGAGTGTTAAATTTAAATTGAAATTCACAACTTTTAGGAATATCACAGATTTATCTTTTTGTATATGTAATACAGAGTCATGACTCAAGGGGTGAGTTATGGATTCAGTCTCTTTCTTGCTTTAGATTATTGTAGCATTAGCAATGGTCATGATTGTATATTTTGTCTCTATAAAACAAAATCATATCAATGAGAATATGCCATAACTTGTGTCCCTCTGTTGAACATATTGTTAAGGCACTAAGAATGATCATGAATACATATTTAATCACTATAATACTGGGTCACAGTATTGGATATGTCCATAGCTTGTGCATTTTATCTTTATATTGCAAAGTCATTGCACTAGGAATGATTGTAACTTTGGACATTCCTCAAGAGCAAAAGTCATGACCCTAGAAATAGTTAAAGCTCGAGTACTACTCTTTATAACTTTCTATAGCTAAAATTCTTAGGATTGGAAATATCACTATGGCTTTTTCCTTTGATTTGTGACCTCAAGTGTCAATATGCAAGACTAATATTTAGAGCAATGATTAAAACCTTTTATACGTTTGAATATGATTTATTTACACCTTTTTGGGTATTGTGAGCTTGTATACATAACTCATTTAATATAAAAAGAAAGAAATGATACTTTTCATATCCATGAGGATATAAAAAAAAGGCTCAGGCAGGCCAATAAAATAATTTTTTGATTCTTGATTGAAAGATAGCCCATACATTCTTGCCCTGCTCAAACCACCCTGGGGCTAGTTTGTTCTAATAGGCTACAAGGTGGTTATTTTTTTAGAGGTGAACTATGTTTTAAAAAAATTGCTTTGAGTGTGTGCATGAGAGATATTTTAGAAGAAATTACAATAATCAATATAAATAGAATCCTCAACAACTAGCTATTTCAACACATAGGGGTACAACTTTGGTTTAGTCTGTTAGCGTACATGAGTCAAATTACCTTTGATAGCCAAGTGATTCAACATCAAATATGATGAGACATAATAGAGATAAAGTAAAAGCTCCTATTATTTTGGTTAGATCTTTAGCAATCATTCTAGAGTTGAGAGAGGAACAAAATAAATTATTTTAATTATTCAGTATAATTTTAATTTTAATTTTAATTATTTATCAGTTTATTTTTATAGAAATATTAATTACAAAATAAATTATTAGTGAGACATATCTAATTTAAATTAAACCGGTATATCCTAAATAATAAAGAATAAATCTCATTTTTTTCATTTTAATTTTAAATATTCAAATTTAATTAGTTATTTTTTTATTTTTATATAAATATTAATTACAAAATAAATTATGAGTTACACAAAATAATTTATATAAATTATTTTTCATCAAAATAATATAGATAAACTTTTTGAAAGAAAAAAAAATTTCAAAACAAAAAATTATTATATAGTAATATATTTTGCTTTGCTTCTGTATCCTTTTAGGTTTTATAATTATTTTATATTTGATATCTATCTTATTAATAATAGATTATTAATTTATTTTTTGATCATTATTAGAATATTTTTGAATAAAATAGTTTATATTGAATTTATATGATATATAAATATAATGATTATTATAACTAAAATTTAATTCACTTTTGAAAAAAATTTAAAAATTATTAAATTTTAAAGGTTATAACCTTAAAAAATGATAAAAAAATAATAAAAATATATTTTTTGTTATTTCATTTTTTAAATAAAACCTATAGCTCATTAAATGCTTACTTACTTAAATCAGTAAGCTCATAAATCCCGAAACCCCTAAATACGTAAACCTTTTAACAGCTATATACTACTTAATAAATAATAAATCTCATTTTTATTTCTATTTATTATAATTTTAAATATTCATTATAATTATTTATAGTTTAATTTTTTAGAAAAATTAATTACAAGATAAATTTCGAGTGGACAAATATTATTTAAATAATTTATTTTAATAAAAAAATATAAGCTTATAAAAAGAAGGCAAATTTTAAAAATAAAATATTATTATTTAGTAATATATTTTGATTTGATTTTGAATCATTTTATGTTATGTAAATATATTTTTATTAATATTTATATTATTAATAATAGTTTATTAATTTAATTTTTGATCTTTATTATAATATCTATCATTAAAATTATTTATATTGAATTTATATGATATATAATTAGTAAGATTAATATAATTATACATGGTATTCACATTTGAAAATATTTTAAAAATTATTTTATGTTCAAAGGTTATAACCTTTGAAAATAAGAAAATATCAAAAATAGAATTTTAAATTTTTATTATATAAATGAAACCTATAAACCACTAAATAATCAAACCATTAAACCGGTATACAATATATAATAAATCATAAATCTCATTTTAATTTGTATTCATTATAATTTTAAATATTCATTTTAAATATTTATTAGTTTATTTTTATAGAAATATCAATCACAAAATAAATAATGAGTGATAAATATAATTCTAATAATTTATTTTTAATGAAAAAAAATATATAAGCTTATAAAAAGAAGTAAAAATTTAAAAACAAAAAATTATTATTTAGTAATATATTTTACTTTGATTTTGAATCATTATATTTAGGTTTTGCAATTATATTTTAATTGCTATCAATCTTATTAAGAAAAGTTTATTAATTTATTATTTGATAAATTTTATAATATCTAACAATAAAATTACTTATATTGAATTTAAATGTCTTATAATCATTAAGATTATTATTACTAAATAGTATATTTACATTTGAAAAAAATTTAAAAATTATTATATTTTCAAAGGTTATAAACATCAAAAATGATAAAAAATCACAAAAAATTTTTTCTATTATTTTATCTTTTAAATAAAACTTATAAACCAATAAATAACTCAACAATTAAATTTCTAGGCTCCTAAACCCCAAAACTTCCTAAATAATTAAACAATTAAACCTATTAAAACTAAATAATAAATAATAAATCTCATTTTTATTTGTATTCATTATAAGTTTAGATATTCATTTTAATTATATTTTAGTTTATTTTTATAGAAATATTAATTTCAAAATAAATAATTAGTGATACAGATATAATTTAAATAAATTATTTTTTATGAAAAAAAAAAGCTTATAAAAATAAACAAAATTTCAAAAATTTAATATTTTATTTAGTAATATAATTTACTTTGATTTTGAATTATATTGGGTTCTGCAAATATATTTTAATTAATATCTATCTTATTAATAATAGTTTATTAATTTATTTTTTGATCATCAAAATAATATATATTAATAAAATTTTTTATATTGAATTTACCTCAAATATAATTATTATGATTATTATAACTAAGTATTGTATTCATATTTTAGAACTATTAAAAAATTATTATATTTTCAAAGGTTATAACCTTTGAAAAGCACGAAAATTCATAAAAATAAATTTTTTGTTATTTCATAGATTAAATAAAATCTATAAACACGAAAATGTGTAAACATATAAATCAATAAACTCATTAACCCCAAAACCACAATAAACTTAAACCATTAAATTGGTATACCCTAAATAATTAATCATAAATCTCATTTTTATTAGTATTCATTATAATTTTATATATACATTTTAGTTTTTTATTAGTTTATTTTTATAGAAATATAAATTAAAAAATAAATTAATAGTGAGACAAATATAATTTAAATAATTTATTTTTCATCAAAAAATATATCGGCTTATAAATTGATACTTAAATTTTAAAAATCTTAAATTAATATTTCGTAAAATATTTCACTTTGATTTTAAATCATTTTAGGTTTTAAAAATAAATTTTAAACAATATTTATCTTATTAATAATTGTTTATTAGTGCGACATATATAGTTTAAATAATTTATTTTTCATTAAAAAATGCTTATAAAAAAGGCAAATCTTTAAAAATAAATAATTATTATTTAGTAATATATTTTATTTTGATTTTGAATCATTTTAAATTTTGCAATTATATTTTAATTTATATCATTCTTATAAATACTAGTTTATTAATTCATTTATTGATCATTATTATAATATCTATCAATAAAATTATTTATATTGAGTTTACATTATATATAATTATCAAGATTATCATAACTAAATATTATATTCACATTTTTAAAAAAAGTAAAAATTATTATATTTTCAATGGTTATAACCTTCAATAATTAGATAAAATCACTTAGGGCATTAACACTTAAATGACTAAACCCCAAAACACCTAAATACTTAAACCATTAAACCTGTATATCCTGAATAATAAATAATAAATCTCAATTTTATTTGAATTCATTATAATTTTAAATATTTATTTTAATTATTTATTAGTTTATTTTTCTAGAAAATAAATTACAACATAATTTATGATGTGGACAAATATAATTTAAATAATTTATTTTCAATAAAAAAAATATAAACTTATAAAAAAGCAAAATGTTAAAAAAATTATTATTTAGTAATATATACTTTGATTTAAAATAAATTTCGATTTTGAAAATATATTTTAAATAATATCTATCTTATTAATAATAGTTTATTAATTTATTTATTGATCATTATTATAATATCTAGCAATGTGATTATTTATATTGAATTTAAATGACTTATATTTATTAAGATTATTATAACTAAATATTATATTTACATTTGATAAAATTTAAAAATTTTTATATTTCAAAGGTTATAAGATTCAAAAATTAGAAAAAATATAAAAATAAATTTTTTGTTATATCATTGTTTAAATAAAACTTATAGACCACTAAATGCCTAAGAACTTAATTCTATAAACTACTAAACAAAAAGACCCAAAATACTTAAAACTGTAAACTCGTAAACCTTAAATATAATTTAAATAATTTATTTTTCATAAATAAAAATATAAGCTTATAAAAAAAAGCAAAAACAAAAAAACAAAAATTATTACTTGGTAATAAATTTTACTTTGATTTTGAATAATTTTAGGTTTTGCAATTATATTTTAATTTATATCTATCATATTAATAATAAAATATTAATTTATTTTTTGATAATTGATATCATATCTATCAATAAAAGTGTTTATATTTAGTTTATATTATATATAATTATAATGATTCTTATTACTAAATATTGTATTCTCATTTTTAAAATAATTTAAAATTATCACATCTTCAAAGGTAACCTTTGAAGATGTGAAAAAATATCAAAAATAATTTTTTTGTTATTTCATTGTTTAAATAAAACCTATAAACCACTAAATGCCTAAAAACATAAATCGCTAAAGTTATAAACTAAAAAACCTCTAATTACTTAAAATATTAAACTGGTATACATTAATAATAATTCATAAATCTCATTTTAATTTGTATTCAATATAATTTTAAATTTTTATTTTAATTATTTATCAGTTTATTTTTATAGAAATATTAATTACAAAATAAATTATTAGTGAGACGGATCTAATTTAAATTAGACTGGTATACCCAAAATAATAATGAATAAATCTTAATATATTTTTTTTTATAATTTTAAATATTCATTTTTATTATTTATTTGTTTATTTTTATATAAATATTAATTAAAAAAATAAATTATGAGTTAGACAAATATAATTTATATAAATTAATTTTCATGAAAAAAATATTAATAAATTTTTTAAAAGAAAAGAATATTTCAAAGCAACAAATTATTATATAGTAATATATTTTGATTCCTTCTGAATCATTTTAGGATTTTTTATTATATTTTAATTGATATATATCTTATTAATAATAGATTATTAATTTATTTTTTGATCATTATTAGAATATTTATCAATAAAATTGTTTATATTGAATATATATGATATATAAATATAATTATTATTATAAGTAAATATTGAATTCACTTTTGAAAAAAATTTAAAAATTATTATATTTTCAAATGTTATAACATTTGAAAATATCAAAAAATAATAAAAATAATTATTTTGTTATTATAATTTTTAAATAATATTTATAAACCACTAAATGCATAGACAGTTAAATCAGTAAACTCTTAAGGCCCGTAATGCCTAAATACATAAACCACTAAACCGCTATATGCTACTTAATAATTAAGAAATCTAATTTATATTTCAATTTATTAAATATTCATTTTAATTATTTATAAGTTTATTTTTATATAAATATTTATTACAAAATAAATTATGAGTGCGACAATTATAATTTAAATAATTTATTTTTAATCAAAAAAAATATACGTTTATAAAAGAAGTAAAAATTTAAAAATTAATAATTATTATCCAGTAATATTTTTTACATTAATTTTGAATCAATTTGGGTTTTGTAAATATTTTTTAATTAATATTAATTTTATTATTAATAGTTTATTAATTTAATTTTTGATCATTATTAAAATATCTATCAATAAAATTATTTATATTAAATTTATATGATATATAATTATTAAAATTATTATAACTAAATATTGTATTCACATTACAAAAAACTTTTTCATATTATTATATTTTCAAAGGTTATAACCTATGAAAATTAATAAATATAATTTTATATCATTTTTTATTATATGATATTATAAATATTATAAATATTTAAAATATTATTATATTTTAAATATTATTATAACTAAATATTATTATATTATTATAACCTATGAAAATTACAAAAAATTACAAAATTATTTTTAGTTATTTTATTGTTTAAATAAAACCTATAAAGCACTAAATGCCTAAAAACATAAATCACTAAACTCCTAAATGACAAAACTTTTAAATACTTAAACTATTAAATTGGTATACAATAATAATAAATTATAAATCTCATTTTAATTTTTATTAAGTATAATTTTAATTTTTTTTTAATTATTTATCAGTTTATTTATATAGAAATATTAATTACAAAATAAATTATTTAGTGAGACATATCTATTTTAAATAATTTATTTTTCATCAAAAAAAAATATGTATGCTTATAAAAAGAATCAAAATTTAAAAAAAAAATTTATTATTTTGTAATATATATTATTTTGATTTTGAATCATTTTAGTTTTTGCAATTATAATTTAATTTATATCATTCTTATTAATAATAGATTATTAATTTTTTATTGATCATTATTATAATATCTATTCAAAAAATTATTTATATTGAGTTTACATTATATATTATTATTAAGAATATTATAACTAAATATTATATTATCATTTAAAAAAAATTAAAAATTATTATATTTTCAAAGGTTATAAACTTCAAAAATTAAAATATCAAAAAATTTAATTTTTTATTTTTTAATTATTTAAATAAATACTATTAATCACTAAAGTCCTGAACACTTAAATCACAAAACCCCAAAACACCTTAATACTTAAGCCATTAAACTAGTATATCCTGATTAATAAATAATAAATCTCAATTTTATTTGTATTCATAATAATTTTAAATATTCATTTTAATTATTTATTAGTTTATTTTTAAAGAATTATAAATTAAAAATAAATTAAGTGGATGAGAAATATAATTTAAATAATTTACTTTTAATAACAAAAAATATAAACTTATAAAAATAAGCAAAACATCAAAAAAAATTATTATTTAGTATTATATTTTACGTTGATTTTGAATAAATTTACGGTTTACAAATATTTTTTAAATAATATCTATATTATTAATAATAGTTTATTAATTTATTTTTTGATCATTAATATAAAAATCTATCAATATAATTGTTTATATTGAATTAACATGAAATATAATTATTAAGATTATCATACCTAAATATAGTATTCATATATAAAAAAATTTAAAAATTGTTATACTTTCAAAGGTTATAATCTTCAAAAATGAGAAAAAATAACAAAAATAAATCTTTTGTTATATCATTGTTTAAATAAAACTTATAAACCATTAAATGCTTAAATACATAAATCTCTAAACTCCTAAACCTCGAAGCCCCTAAATACGTAAACCTTTAAACTCATAAACCTTAAATATAATTTAACTAATTTATAGAAATATTAATTATAAAATAAATTATGAGTGATAACTATAATTTAAATAATATATTTTTAATAAAAAAAAATAAGCTTATAAAATGATGCAAAAACTAAAAAAAAGTATTATTTAGTAATAAATTTTACTTTGATTTTGAATCATTTTAGGTTTTTTAATTATATTTTAATTTATATCTATCATATTAATAAAACTTTATTAATACTAAATATTGTATTCACATTTTTATCAATAAAATTATTTATATTTATTTTAAATTATATATAATTATTATAATTATTATTACTAAATATTGTATTCACATTTTTAAAAAATTTTAAAATTATTATATTTTCAAATGTTATGACATTTTAAAATTTGAAAAAATATCAAAAATAAATTTTTTGTTATTTCATTATTTCAATAAAAGCTATAAACCATTAAATGCCTAAATACTTAAATCAATAACTTCTAAATCTCGAAAACCCGAAATAGATAAAATTTTTAAGCAGGTATATCCTAAATAATAAATAATATATCTCATTTTTAATTTTTTCATTATAATTTTAAATATTCATTTTAATTATTTATTTGTTTATTTTTTTATAAATATTAAATACAAAATAAATTATAAGTTAGAAAAATATAATTTATATAAATTATTTTTCAACAAAAAAATATAGATAAACTTATTAAAAGAAGAAAAAAATTAAAACAAAAAATTATTATATAGTAATATTTTTTGCTTTGTTTTCGAATCATTTTAGGTTTTGTAATTAAATTTTAATTGATATCTAACTTATTAATTATAGATTATTAATTTATTCTTTGATCATTATTAGAATATTTATCAATAAAAATATTTATATTTAATTTATATGATATATAAATTTAATATTTATTATAACTAAATATTGTATTCACTTTTGAAAAAAATTTTAAAATTATTATATTTTCAAAGATTATAACCTTAGAACAGGTGAAAAAACAAAAAATATATTTTTTTTATTTCATGTTTAAATAAAATCTATAAATCACTAAATGCCTAAACACTTAAATCACTAAACTAGAAAATCCCGATACCCTTATATAGATAAAACGTTTAAACGGGTATCCCCAAAATAATAATTAATAAATCTCATATTTATTTGTTTACATTTTAATTTAAAAAATTTATTTTTATTGTTTATTTTTTTTATTTATATATATATATATTAATAATAAAATAAATTATGAGTATAAAATATAATTTATAAAAATTATTTTTCATCAAAAAATAGATAATCTTATAAAAAGAATAAAAATTTAAAAACAATTAAATATTATTAAGTAATATATTTTGCTTTGCTTTTGAATCATTTTAGGTTTTGATACTATATTTTAAGTAATATCAATCTTATTCATAATAGATTTTTAATTTATTTTTTATAATTATTAGAATATATATCAATAAAATTGTTTATATTGAATTTATATGATATATAATTATTATGATTTTTAAAATTAATATTTATTCACTTTTGAAAAAAAATTAAAAATTATTATATTTTCAAAGGTTATAATCTTTGAAAATATCAAAAAATAATTACGATAATTTTTTTATTATTTTTTTTCTTAAATAAAACCTATAAACCACTAAATGCATACACAGTTACATCAGTAAACTCCTAAACCCTGTAATGCCTAAATACCTAAACCATTAAACTGCTATATACTACTTAATAATTAATAAATCTAATTTTTATTTATATTTATTATAATTTTAAATATTCATTTAAATTATTTATTAGTTTATTTTTATTGAAATATTTATTACAAAATAAAGTATGACTGCGACAAATATAATTTAATTAATATATTTTTTAATAAAAAAAATATACTGTTCTAAAAAAAGTAAAAATTTAAAAATTAATAATTATTATCTAGTAATATATTTTACTATAATTTTGAATAAATTCGTGTTTTGTAAATATTTTATAATTAAAATCTATCTTTTTATTAATAGTTTATTCTTTTAATTTTTGATCAATATTAAATTGTCTATTAATAAAATTCTTTATATGAATTTATATGATATATAATATTATTAATATTATTATAACTAAATATTGTATTCACATTTCAAAAAATTGTAAATATTATTATATTTTTCAAAGGTTATAACCAATGAAAATGATAACAAATTATAGAAATTTTTTTTGTTATTTTATTTTTTAATATAAAACCTATAAACCACTAAAAGCCTAAAAACATAAATCGCTAAACTCCTAACAACAAAACCTCTAAATACTTAAACTATTAAACTGGTATACATTAATAATAAATCTTAAATCTCATTTTAATTTTTATTCAGTATAATTTAAAATTTTTATTTTAATTATTTATCAGTTTATTTTAATAGAAATATTAATTACAAAATAAATTATTAGTGAGACAGATCTAATTTAAATTAAACGTGTATCCCTAAATAATAAATAATAAATAATAATTAATAAATCTCATTTCTTTTGATTATAATTTTAAATATTAATTTTTATTATTTATTTATTTATTTATATATAAATATTAATTACAAAATAAATTATGAGTTAGAAAAATATAATTTATATAAATTATTTTTAATCAAAAAAATATAGATAAACTTATTAAAAGAAAAAAAAATCAAAAACAAAAAATTATTATATAGTAATATATTTTTCTTTGCTTCGGAATCATTTTAAGTTTTGTAATTATATTTTAATTAATATCTATCTTATTATTAATGGATGTTTAAATTATTTTTTGATTATTATTAGAATATTTATCAATAAAATTGTTTATATTGAATTTATCTAATATATTAATATAATGATTAGTATAACTAAATATTGTATTCACATTTGAAAAAAATTTTAAAATTATTATATTTTCAAAGGTTAAAACCATTGAAAATATCAAAAAATAATAAAAATTAATTTTTTATTTATTTTATTTTTTAAATAAAACCTATAAACTACTAAATGCTAGGGGTGCTCATGGGACGGGACGGGGATTATAAATCTCCAGTTCCTTTCCAAAGTTTGTAGATTTTTTTTGAAGATCCAGTCCCATTCCATAGGTTGAAAATATCGGGACGGGATGGGATGGGACGGAGATCAAGGATTTTGGGTAGGAGAAAATGGATCCAGGACGGAACGAAGTTAGGACATTTTTTTTAATTTATTCTCTTCAAACCGGCCAAGTTAGTTCATGTCGTAACCTTTTGTTTTACCATTTATCATTCCTTAGTTATGTATCTTTCAAACTCAAATTGGGCCAATTTTGTTATGTCAATAGGCTGAATACCACAAACGAGTTCCATTACCTTGTCAAAAGCTTAGATGTGTAGAAAATGATATAAATGTTAAATAGAACGGGACCGAGTTGTGTGCTTAATTTGGTTCTTTGTTTTTTCACAAGTTGGCTTTGTTAAGCCTAGTGAATGTTAACCACAATAGCAATACTACATTTTTTAAACAATTACTTAAAATATTAAGGAATAGCTAAAGTTTACCACAAACATTGGTAGCAGCAATTACTACTTAAGTAATTGCTAAAATTAGGCAGCTTAATATAACTAAAAAAATACAACTAATAAAAACCATGATAATAATCATTTCAAAGGTCCGTCCCGGAACTGCAACGAAAAACCAAACCCAATTAATTATCTCTTCTACAACTCCTCCCTTTTCTTCCTCCACTGTTGAAGGAAAACCATAGATGAAAACATGTTAATCATGTAGACATAAATTTCTATGATGAAAGAGTAATAAAAAAACAAAATATTACCTTATAAAATATAATACACCCATTCCAAATTTAGTTGGCAAACTATAGTAGGAAGAATATTTGGATCTTGTGACCCCTCTGAAAATTGTAATTGAACCATATTTTTATTAAATTGAATGAATAAAATAAGTAAAAGTGAAATTTAAATTTATAATATTTGTATACTAACCTGATTCATTATCAACAAGGTCTTTAACAAATTCTTCAATTTCAATAGGTTTGTTTGAGCTTCTCAACCAATCTTGTAGACATATGAGAACTTCAGCTGTAATAGGTGTTAAAAAACTCCTAAATTTATCTAAAGTTTTCCCCCTAGTGCTAAATGTAGATTCGTAGCCACGGTAGATGCTTGGATAGCCAATACATCCCTTGCTACATTTTCCAAAGAAGGATACCTAACCTCAATTACCTTCCAGCTGTTTAGAAGATCAAAATAAATTCTATTTTTTTCAAGTTTGTCCTCCAAGTACCTATCCAACTCTTCCAAAACTGCAACTTCTTGTTCTTTCTCCAATTCAACAAAAAAAATCATCAAAATAAGTATCACTACAATCAAAGAAATCATCATTTTTCTTCAACATAGTAGAAGAGAAATCATCTTCTTTTGATTCATCTTCATTTAAATCTTTATAATCATCTATCATCTCATTTAAAGCATTTATAACCTTTTCACCAAATTTTTAGCGAATTCCTCTCCATAATGCTAAGTTTACTTGACCTTGAGATATTTGAGCTTATATCTAGGATCCAACACTACTGCTACAAAAAGCATAATATTTGTTGACTGAAGAGAACCCCAATATTTGTTGAATTTATGCCTCATTTTCCTACCCATTTCAGACACCATTGTATTTCTACTATTTTCACAAAATTCAATTTTTTTCAAAATTCGAATAATCTCAGGAAAATAAACACTAGAGGTCAAATATTATGAACCAGAAAATTTACAAGATACCTCATAAAAAAGTTTTCAAGAAACGAGACAAAATTTTGGCATTTGTTCAGTCTCTCTCAGTTGGAATGTTTGAACCAAACTTCTTCAAAAACCTTTTGTCTTTGTCCTCCAACTTATTAAAATTATTTTTGATATTTTATATCAGTTTGTAGCATCAAATAAGTTGAATTCCATTTTCTAGGATAATCTAATTGCAATGAAGATCCATATGTCAAGTTTGCTTCTTCAACACATAACTTAAACAAATCTTATCTTATAGGACTGCTCCTCACATATTTCACCACACCTCTAATTTTTTGAATACCACTCTCAACTACTGTAATGCTATCTCTGACAATTAAGTTTAGGATATGAGCACATCTCATATGAAAATGCTCGCCTCTCAAAGGCACAACACTTTTCTTCACAAGCCTTTTTTTTCAATTGTTCAACTGCAAAAACATTATTTGATGCATTGTCAACAGTAATGCACATTCAACTTTCTCAAACCACATTCACTCATGCAAAAGTCAATAGCATTTCTAATATTAACTCCAGAATGAGTTTTAATAACACAAAAGTTCAAAAGCCATTTATGCATATTCCAATGAGAATCAATGAAATGAACAGTCAAACATATATAAGACAAATTTTGAATGCTAGTCCAAGTGTCGGTAGTCAATGAAACTCTACAACAATGAGATGATATGCTATCAAATAATTTCTTCTTTTCCTTCAAAAACAAAGAAAAACAATCCCACAATATAGAGTGCCTAGATGGAATTTTAAATTGAGGCACATAAACTCCACAAAACTCCTTAAACTCATCCCTCTCAACAAAACAAAAAGGCAATTCATCTTTTATGATCATTTTCACCAAAGCCTCCCTAACTAGTTGTTGATCAAATTTCCAACAAGTTAATTTATTATCCTCTGAACTAGTTCCTTTAGTGAAACTCAACAAAGATTGAGATTTGTCTTTACCTTTGTGAGCTTTTATTAATTCTTTTTTGTGTCGAAATTTTGTACATGTCTCTCTCAAGTATTTTTATAAACCTGAATTACCTTGATCACTTTTTTCCAAGTATTATTTCCTATACCATATACAAGCTGCCCTACCAGTTTTATTTCCCCTTGAATCAACTAATATCTCATAAGTTTCCGAAACAGCAGACTTATACTTTTTATGAGCTTTAGGTTCAGATGTACCTTGACTTTCTTTTACAATTGGAATTGAAGAACCTGCCGTAAAAATAGGAGGGTTCTTGGAAAAATGATGATTGGATTTATCAGGACTTTGATCATTTGAGATGTGATCATCTTCAATTTATTGTATTTTTCATTTACCACTAGATTGTGCAATCTGCATTGCAATTAATTAATATGATATGTTACTCATAAATACATATAAATATTTCAAACAAGCAAGCGCTACAAAACTAACTGTAACACATTCGGCCCACTCATTCGGCCCACTCATTCGGCCCAACCACAACACCACAACTAATAGTCAACAAAACTGATTGAGACTCATTCGCGTCGCAAATCTCCGAGTTCCATGAGTAGCCCTACTAAATGCATGTAAAGTTAAATCAGTAAACTCTTAAACCCCGTAATGCCTAAATAGATAAACCATTAAACCGCTAAATAATACTTAATAATTAATAAATCTATTTTTTATTGCTATTTTTTTAAATATTAATTTTAATTATTTATTAGTGTATTTATTTAGAAATATTTATTACAAAATAAATTATGAGTGGTACATATAGAATTTAAATAATATATTATTTATCTAATAAAAATATACGCTTATAAAAGAAGTATATATTTAAAAATTAAAAATTATTATCAAGTAATATAAGTTACTTTAATTTTGAATCAATTTGGGTTTTGTAAATATTTTTTAATTAATATATATCTTAATATTAATAGTTTATAAATTTAATTTTTGATCATTATTATAAAATCTATCCATAAAATTATTTATATTATATTTATATGATATATAATTATTAATATTATTATAACAAAATATTGTATTACATAATATTGTATTACAAAATATTGTATTTTGTAATTAATATTTTTTGTTTATTTATTTTTTAAATAAAACCTATAACCACTAAATGCATACACAAATAAATCAGTAAACTCTTAAAACCCGTAATGCCAAAATATATAAACCATTAAACCGCAATATACTACTTAATAATTATTAAATCTAATTTTTAATTTTATTTATTATAATTTTAAATATTCATTTTAATAATTTATTAGTTTATTTTTATAGAAATATTTATTACAAAATAAATTATGAGTGCGAAAAATATAATTTAAAATATATATTAGCATATTAAAGAAGTAAAAATTTAAATATTAAAAATTGTTTTCCAGAAATATATTTTACTATAATTTTGAATCAATTGAGGGTTTGTCATTATTTTTTAATTAATATTATCTTAATATCAATAGTTTATAAATTTAATTTTGATAATTATTATAATATATATCAATAAAATTGTTTATATTGAATTTATATGATATATAATTATTAATATTATTATAACTAAGTATTGTATTTACATTTCAAAAAATTTTATATATTATTATATTTTCAAAGGTTATAACCTATGAATATGAAAAAAAATTATAGAAAATTTTTTTGATATTTTATTTTATTAAATAAAACATATAAACTACTAAAAGCCTAAAAACATAGATCACTAAAATCCTAAATAAAAAACCATCTAAATACTTAATCCATTAAACTGGTATATAGTAATAAAAAATCATAAATCTCATTTTAAATTTTATTCAGTATAATTTTAAATTTTTATTTTAAATATTTATCAGTTTATTTTTATAGAAATATTAATTACAAAATAAATTATTAGTGAGAAATATCTATTTTAAATTAAACTGGTGCCCCTAAATAATAAATAATAAATCTCATTTTTTTTCATTATACTTTTAAATATTCATTTTAATTATTTATTTGTTTATTTTTATAAATATATTAATTACAAAATAAATTATGAGATAAACAAATTTAATTTTTATAGATTATTTTTCATCAAAAAAATATACATAAACTTTTAAAAAAAATATTTAAAACAAAAAATTAATTTATAACAATATATTTTGCTTAGCTTCTGAATCATTTTAGGTTTTGTAATTATTTTTTAATTAATATTTATCTTATTAATAATAGATTATTTATTTATTTTTTTATCATTATTAGAATATCTATCAATAAAATTGGTTATATTGAATTTATATGATATATAAATATAATGATTATTATAACTAAATATTGTATTCACTTTTGAAAAAAAATTAAAAATTATTATATTATCAGAGGTTATAACCTCTAAAAATATCAAAAAATAACAAAAATAAATTTTTTGTTGTTTTATTTTTTAAATAAAACATATAAACCACTAAATGCATATATAGGTAAATCAGTAAACTACTAAATACATAAACAATTAAACTGCCATATACTACTTAATAATTAATAAATCTAATTTTTATTTAATTTATTATAATTTTAAATATTGATTTTAATTATTTATTTGTTTATTTTTATAAAATATTTAGTACAAAATAAATTATGAGTGCGACAAATATAATTTAAATAATTTATTTTTAATCAAAAAAAATATAATAGCTTATAAAAGAAGTAAAAATTTAAAAATTAAAAATTATTATACAGTAATATATTTTACTTTAATTTTGAATTTAATGGCTTTTGTAAATATTTTTTAATTAATATCTATCTTTTTATTATTAGTTTAATAATTTAATTTTTAATCATTTTTATTTTTATTTATCAATAAAATTATTTATATTGAATTTGTATGATATATAATTATTAAAATTATTATAACTAAATATTGTATTCGTATTTCAAAATATTTTAAATATTATTATATTCTCAAAGGTTATAACTTATGAAAATGACGAATAATTTCAAAATTTTTTTTTCTTATTTTATTGATTAAATAAAACCTATAAACCACAAAATGCCTAAAAACATAAATCGCTACACTCCTAAACGACAAAACTTCTAAATACTTAAACTATTAAATTGGTATACATTAATAATAAATAATAAATCTCAATTTAATTTTTATTAAGTGTAATTTAAAATTTTAATTTTAATTATTTATCAGTTTATTTTTATAAAAATATTAATTACAAAATAAATTATTAGTGAGACAGATCTATTTTAAAATATTTATTTTTTATCAAAAAAATATTTATGCTTATAAAAAGTGGCAAAATTTTAAAGACAAAAATGTATTATTTTGTAATATATTTTATTTTGATTTTGAATCGATTTAGTTTTTGCAATTATATTTTATTTTATATCATTCTTATTAATAATAGTTTATTAATTTTTTATGGATCATTATTATAATATCTATTAATAAAATTATTTATATTGAGTTTACATTATATATAATTATTAAGAATATTATAACTAAATATTATATTAACATTTAAAAAAATCAAAAATTATTATATTTTCAAAGCTTATAAACTTCAAAAATAAAAAAAATCAAAAAATTAAATTTTTTATTTTTTCATTCTTTAAATAAAAACTATAAATCACTAAAGTCCTAAATACTTAAATCACTAAACCCCAAAACACCTAGATACTTAAACCATTAAACTTGTTTATCCTAAATAATAAATAATAAATCTTTATTTTATTTGTATTCATTATAGTTTTAAATATTCATTTTAATTATTTATTAGTTTATTTTTATAGAATTATAAATTAAAAATAAATTATGAGGAAGATAGATATAATTTAAATAATTTACTTTTAATAAAATAAAAATATAAACTTATAAAAAGAAGAAAAACATAAAAAAAAATTATTATTTAGTAATATATTTTATTTTTATTTTGAATAAATTTATGTTTTGCAAATATATTTTAAATAAAATTCTTCTTATTAATAATAGTTTATTAATTTATTTTTTTGATCATTAATATAATATCTATTAATATAATTGTTTATATTGAATTTATATGATATATAATTATTATGATTACCATAACTAAATACAGTATTCACATATAAAAAAAATTTAAAAATTGTTATATTTTCAAAATTTATAACCTTCAAAAATGAGAAAAAATAATAAAAATAAATTTTTTGTCATATCATTGTTTAAATAAAACTTATAAACCATTAAATGCCTAAACACATAAATCTCTAAACTCCTAAACCTAGAAGCCCCTAAATAATTAAACCTTTAAACTTGTAAACCTTAAATATAATTTAAATAATATATTGAAATATTAATTACAAAATAAATTATGCGTGATACAAATATAATTTAAATAATTTATTTTTCATCAAAAAATTATATAAGCTTTTAACAAGAAGAAAAAACTAAAAAAGAAAAATTATTATTTAGTAATAAATTTTACATTGTTTTTTGATCATTTTAGGTTTTTTAATTATATTATAATTTATATCTATAATATTAATAATAGCATATTAATTAATTTTTTATAATTGATATCATATCTATCAATAAAATTGTTAATATTTAGTTTATATTATATATAATTATAATGATTATTATTACTAAATATTATATTGACATTTTTAAAAAAATTTAAAATTATTACATTTTCAAAGGTTATAACCTTTGAAAATGTGAAAAAATATCAAAAATATTTTTTTGTTATTTCATTATTTAAATAAAACCTATAAACCATTAAATGCCTAAAAACATAAATCGCTAAACTCCTAAATGACAAAACATATAAATACTTAAACCATTAAACTGGCAAACATTAATAATAATTCATAAATCTCATTTTAATTTTTATTCAGTAGAAATTTAAATTTTTATTTTAATTATTTATCAGTTTATTTTTATAAAAATATTAATTACAAAATAAATTATTAGTGAGATAGATCTAATTTAAATTAAAATAGTATCCCTAAATAATAAATAATAAATCTCATTTTTTTTCATTATAATTTTAAATATTAATTTTAATTATTTATTTGTTTATTTATATATGAATATTAATTACAAAATAAATTGAGCTAGACAAAAATAATTTATATAAATTATTTTTCATCAAAAAATTATAGATAAACTTTTTAAAAGAAAAAAAAATTTTAAAACAAAAAATTATTATATAGTAATATATTTTGCTTTACTTCTGAATCATTTTAGCTTTTGTAAATATATTTTAATTGATGTCTATCTTATTAATAATAGATTATTAATTTATTTTTTGATCATTATTAGAATATTTATCAATAAAATTGTTTATATTGAATTTACATGATATATAATTATAAAGATTAATCTAACTAAATATTATATTTACATTTCAAAATAATTTAAAAATTATTATATTTTTAAAGGTTATCATCTTTGAAAATGAGATAAAATCACAAAAATAAATTTTTTGTTATTTTATTGTTTATATAAAACCTATAAACTACTAAATGTCGAAACGCTTAAATCATTTAACTCCTAAATCCCAAAACACTTAAATGCTTAAACATTTAAACCATCTTTAAAGGTTTAAGTATTTATAAATAATATATAAATATCTATCAATAAATAATAGTTAATTAATTGATTTTTTGATCATTATTATATTTATATTTATATTTAGTTTCTTAATATCTATTAATAAAATTGTTTATTTATAATATACATGATATATAATTATTAAGTTTATTATAACTAAATATTGTATTCACATTTGAAAAAAATTTAAAAATTATTATATTTATAAAGGTTATAACCATCAAAAATGATAAAAAATTTGAAAAATAATTTTTTTGTTAATTCATTATTTAAATAAAACACATAAACTACTAAATGTCCGAAACACTTAAATCACTAAACACCTAAACTCCTAAATACTTAAATCATTAAACCGGTATACCCTAAATAATTAATCATAAATCTCATTTTTATTTGTATTCATTATAATTTTAATATTCATTTTAATTATTTATTAGTTTATTTTTATAGAAATATTAATTGCAAAATAGAATTATGAATGAGACAAATATAATTAAATAATTTATCTTCATCAAAAAAATTTATAAGCTTATAAAAAGAATAAAAAATTTAAAAATAAAAAATTATTATTTAGTAATATATTTTACGTCGATTTTGAATCGGTTTAGGTTTTGCAAATATATTTTAATTAATATCTATCTTATTAATAATAGTTTATTAATCTATTTTATGATCAGTATTATAATATCGATCAATAAAATTATTTATTTTGAATTTACAAGATAAATAATTTGTATGATTATTATAATTAAATATTGTATTAACATTTGAAAAAAAATTAAAAATTATCATATTTTAAATGGTTATAACCTTGAAAATGAGTTAAAAATCATAAAAATAATTTTATTGTTTTTTAATTAATTAAATAAAACCTATAAGCCACAAAATACCTAAATACTTAAATTACTAAACTCTTAAACCCTGATACTGCTGCACCACACACACATAGCTACGGACCATAGTACACACGTGAACATTTTCTAGTCCATTTTGGTGTAGCATTTAGAGGGGCCAGCAAGTCCGGGAAGTGGACAGAAGTATGGGCTACCAGCTTGTAGAGGGCCCCACTAGCAAGCTGGGATGATAATAATCAGAAAACCGACGAGACCGAGCAAAGTGGTCGGGAGTAAACCAAGGAGTAGCTAGGAGTGGGTCCTACTAGCCCTAATAGGCAGCATAGAGGGCCACCCAACCATTGCCCAACAGGAGTAGCGGGTAATCCATGATTAATTGGAGAGCCGACAAAATCCGAAGCATCACTAACCAGGGCGAGTAAGCAATGGAGTCCATACCAGCCACACGGGAGGGAATGATTCAAACTTGTAATTTATGTTTGTAGTCATATTTGTATTTTGGACACTGTATGCACCATGTACTTGTAGAGACAGATCATGACATACTCACACACACAATCTTGTGTGTTCTCTATGTAGCATGCAATGAGGGCAACTGGACCCATGAGTATCTCTAAGTGGGGCCCACTATGCATTTTGTAAATACTCATTAGGCGATGCTGCACTTTCTGGAGCAGAATACCCATCTTTATGGCATTTTGTAATTTTACTTGTATTCTAGCTTAGTTGTATGCGTAGATAATTAGACTATGAGATGGACCTCATCACACATGCACACCGATGCATGCATATTTTTTTATATTTTGTCGGTGCAACATACAACCACTACTTGGAGCTTGAGGAGGTAAGCATTCTAACCCATGAGATACTTTTTTGAGGATCATTGGAGCAAATGAATGTAGAATTCAGATGTGTGAATGAATTGACAAAGTGCCGTAGATATGGACTTGTAGATTTATGGGTATTCAGTTTTACATGTATTCGATTGCATAGCAATGATATAGGCAAATGCTTGATGCTGCATGTCACGCACATGCACAATCTTATATTTGCATAGTTTTAATATGGTGCATCATGAAGGTTCCTCCAAAATGCTTGGACAAATCCTAATGGAAAGGATGCAGTGCGCATAATGACTCATTGCCAACTCTGAAGTCCGAGAATGCTAGGTGATTTTAGTTGTATTCGTACGCTTGGAAATATTTGGCATTATGTTTTTTTATGTATTTTATGGATAGAATCATTAAGGTGCATAGGATTTGGTGGGCTGGCCTAAATTTGTCAGCTTTTTAGTCTCTTGTAAGTTGTGTGCCTAAATGATATATAAAGTGTGTATTTTCCAAAAAAAACAAAAAAAACCATAAACCATAAACTTTAAATCCTAAACCTTAAACCATAAACTATAACCCCAACCCATAACCCCTAAATCCTAAATCTCATGTTTTGCAGTTTATAATCAAATGAATAAGTGTTAAATTTAAATTGAAATTCAAAAATTTTAGGAATATCACAGATTTATGTTTTTGTATATGTAACACAAAGTCATGACTCAAGGGGTGAGTTATGGATTTAGTCTCTTTCTTGCTTTAGATTATTGTATCATTAGCAATGGTCATGATTGTATATTTTCTCTCTAGAACACAAAATCATATCGATGAGAAAATGCCATAACTTGTGTCTCTCTGTTGAACATTTTGTAATGGCACTAAGAATGATCATGAATACATATTTAATCACTATAATACTGGGTCACAGTATTGGATATGACCATAGGTTGTGCATTTTATCTTTATATTGCAAAGTCATTGCACTAGTAATGATTGTAACTTTGGACATTCCTCAAGAGCAAAAGTCTTGACCCTAGAAATAGTTAAAGCTCGAGTACTACTCTTTATAACTTTCTATAGCTAAAATTCTTGGGATTGGATATATCACTATGGCTTTTTCCTTTGATGTGTGACCTCAAGTGTCAATAAGAAAGACTAATATTTTGAGCAATGATTAAAACCTTTTATACATTTGAATATGATTCATTTACACCTTTTTGGGTATTGTGAGCTTGTATACATAACTCATTTAATATAAAAAAAACAAATGATACTTTTCATATCCATGAGAATATAAAAAGGGGGCTTAGACATGCCAATAAAATAAATTTTTTGATTCTTGATTGAAAGAGAGCCGTACTTCTTGCCGTGCTCAAACTGCCCTGGGGCTAGTTTGTTCTAATAAGCTACAAGGTGGTTATTTTTTTAGAGGTGAACTATGTTTTAAAAAAATTGCTTTGAGTGTGTGCATGAGAGATATTTTAGAAGAAATTACAATAATCAATATAAATAGCATCCTCAACAATTGGGTATTTCAACACATAGGGGTACAACTTTGGTTTAGTCTGTTAGCGTACATGAGTCAAATTACCTTTGATAGCCCAGTGATTCAACATCAAATATAATGAGACATAATAGAGATAAAGTAAAAGCTCCTATTATTTTGGTTAGAGCTTTAGCAATCATTCTAGAGTTGAGAGGACCAAAATAAATTATTTTAATTATTTAGTATAATTTTAATTTTTATTTTAATTATTTATCAGTTTATTTTTATAGAAATATTAATTACAAAATAAATTATTAGTGAGACGGATCTAATTTAAATTAAACCGGTATATCATAAATAATAAAGAATAAATCTCATTTTTTTAATTTTAATTTTAAATATTCAAATTTAATTATTTATTTGTTTATTTTTATATAAATATTAATTACAAGATAAATTATGAGTTACACAAATATAATTTATATAAATTATATTTCATCAAAAAATTATAGATAAACTTTTTAAAAGAAAAAAAAATTTCAAAACAAAGAATTATTGTATAGTAATATATTTCGCTTTGCTTCTGAATCATTATAGGTTTTGTAATTATATTATAATTGATATCTATCTTTTTAATAATATATTATTAAGTTATTTTTTCATCATTATTATAATATTTATCAATAAAAATGTTTATATTGAATTTATATGATATATAATATAATAATTAGTATAACTAAATATCGTATTCACTTTTGAAAAAAATTTTTAAATTATTATATTTTCAAAGGTTATAAACTTTGAAAATGTGAAAAAATAAGAAAAAATAATTTTTTTTTATTTCATTTTTTAAATAAAAACTATAGATCATTAAATGCTTACTAACTTAAATCAGTAAGCTCATAAATCCCGAAATCCCTAAATACATAAACCTTTTAACAGCTATATACTACTTAATAAATAATAAATCTCATTTTTATTTCTATTTATTATAATTTTAAATATTAATTTTAAACATTTATAGTTTAATTTTTTAGAAAAAATTATTACAAAATAAATTTTGAGTGAGACAAATATTATTTAAATAATTTATTTTAATAAAAAAAATATAAGCTTATAAAAAGAAGGAAAATTTTAAAAATTAATTATTATTATTTAGTAATATATTTTGATTTGATTTTGAATCATTTTGTGTTATTTATATATATTTTTATTAATATTATAATTAATAATAATAGTTTATTAATTTAATTTTTGATTATTATTATAATATTTATCATTAAATTATTTTTATTGAATTTATATGATATATAATTAGTAAGATTAATATAATTATACGTGGTATTAACATTTCAAAAAATTTTAAAAATTATTTTATTTTAAAAGGTTATAACCTTTTAAAATTAGAAAAAATCAAAAATAGAATTTAAAATTTTTATTATATAAATAAAACTTATAAACCACTATATAATCAAACCATTAAACCAGCATACCATATATAATAAATCATAAATCTCATTTTAATTTGTATTAATTATAATTTTAAATATTCATTTTAATTATTTATTAGTTTATTTTTTATTGAAATATCAATCACAAAATAAATAATGAGTGAGACAAATATAATTTTAATAATTTATTTTTAATCAAAAAAAAGCTTATATAAAGAAGTAAAAATTTAAAAAGTAAAAATTATTATTTAGTAATATATTTTAATTTGATTTTGAATCATTATATATAGGTTTTGCAATTATATTTTAATTGCGATCAATCTTATTAATATTAGTTTATTAATTTATTATTTAATCATTTTTATAATATCGAACAATAAAAACACTTATATTCAATTAAAATGTATTATAATTATTAAGTTATTATAACTAAATATTATATTTACATTTGAAAAATATTTAAAAATTATTATATTTTCAAAGGTTATTACCTTCAAAAATGATAAAAAATCACAAAAATTATCTTTTTTATTTAATTATTTAAATAAAACTTATAAACCACTAAATGACTAAACAATTAAATCTATAGACTAATAAACCCGAAAACCCCTTAAATACTTAAACAATTAAACCTATATAACCTAAATAATAAATAATAAATAATAAATAATAAATCTCATTTTTATATGTATTCATTATAATTTTAAATATTCATTTTAAATATTTTTTAGTTTATTTTTATTGAAATATTACTTACAAAATAAATAATGAGTGAGACATATATAATTTAAATAAATTATTTTTTATGAAAAAAAAATAAGCTTATAAAAATAAACAAAATTTCAAAAATTTAAAATTTTATTTAGTAATATAATTTACTTTGATTTTGAATTATTTTCGGTTGTGCAAATATTTTTTAATTAATATATATCTTATTAATAATAGTTTATTAATTTATTTTTTGATCATTCAAATAATATATATTAATAAATTTTATATATTGAATCTACATCAAATATAATTATTAAGATTATTATAACTAAGTATTGTATTCATATTTTAGAACTATCAAAAAATTATTATATTTTTAAAGGTTATAACCATTGAAAATCACGAAAATTCATAAAAATAAATTTTTTGTTATTTCATTGATTAAATAAAACCTATAAACAAGAAAATGTGTAAACATATAAATCAATAAACTCCTTAACCCCAAAAACACAACAAACTTAAACGATTAAATAGTTAACCCTAAATAATAAATCATAAATCTCATTTTTTAGTATTCATTATAATTTTAAATATACATTTTAATTATTTATTAGTTTAATTTTATAGAAATATAAATTTAAAAATAAATTATTAGTGAGACAAATATAATTTAAATAATTTATTTTTCATCAAAAAATATATAGGCTTATAATTGGATACAAATATTTAAAAATTTAAAATTAATATTTAGTAAAATATTTCACTTTGATTTTGAGTCTTTTTAGGTTTTGCAAATATATTTTACACAATATTTATCTTATTAATAATTGGTTATTACTTTTTTGTGACTATTATTATAATAAATATCAATAAAATAGTTAATATTGAATTTATATAATATATAATTATTATGATTATTACAACTTCATATTGTTTTCACTTTTCAAAAAAAAAAATTTAAAAATTATTATATTTTCAAAGGTTATAACCTTCAAAAATGAAAAAAAATAACAAAAATAAATTTTTTGTTATTTTATTTTTTATATAAAACCTATAAATCACTAAAAGAGTAAATACTAAAATGACTAAACTCCTAATCCCCGAAGCCCATAAATAGTTAAAACATTAAATTAGTATAATCTAAATAATAAATCATAAATCTCGGTTTTATTATTATTCAATATAATTTTAAATATTCATTTTAATTATTTATCAGTTTATTTTTATAAAAATATTAATTACAAAATAAATTATTATTGTGACATATATAATTTAAATAATTTATTTTTCATCAAAAAAATGCTTATAAAAAGAGGCACAATTTTAAAAATAAAAAATTATTATTTAATTATATATCTTATTTTGATTTTGAATCATTTTAGATTATACAATTATATTTTAATTTATATCATTCTTATAAATACAGATTTATTAATTTATTTATTGATCATTATTATAATATCTATCAATAAAATTATTTATATTGACTTTACATTATATAAAATTAAAATTATTATAATTGAAATGGTTACAACCTTCAAAAATTAAAAAGAAAATCAAAAAATTAAATTTTTTGATTTTTCATTCTTAAAATAAAAACTATAAATCACTATAGGTCTAAACAATTAAATCACTAAACTCCTAAATCACAAAACACCTAAATACTTAAACCATTAAACTAGTATATACTGAATAATAAATAATAAACTTATTATTATCGTATTCATTATAATAAATAATAAATAATAAATAATAAAATTTATTTGTATTCATTATAATTTTATATATTCATTTTAATTATTTAGTAGTTTATTTTTATAGAATTATAAATTACAAAATAAATTATGAGTAAGACAAATATAATTTCAATAATTAATTTTTAATAAGAAAAATATAAACTTAAAAAAAAGCAAATCATTAATAAAAATTATTATTTAGTAGTATATTCTACTTTGATTTGAATAAATTTAGATTTTGCAAATACTTTTTAAATAATAACTATTTTATTAATAATAGTTTATTAATTTATTTTTTGATCATAATTATTATATCTAGTAATGTAATTATTTATATTGAATTTAAATGATTTATAATTATTAAGATTATTATAACTAAATATTATATTTACATTTGAAAAAAATTTAAAAATTATTATATTTTCAAAGGTTATAACATTCAAAAATTAAATAAATAATAAAAATAAATTTTTTTGTTATTTTATTGTTTAAATAAAACTTATAAACCACTAAATGCCTAAACACTTAAACCGCTAAACTCCTAAATACAAAAGCCCCTAAATACTTAAACCTTCAAACTCGTAAACCTTAAATTTAATTTAATTAATTTATTAAAATATTAATTACAAAATAAATTATGAGTGATACAAATATAATTTAAATAATTTATTTTTCATCAAAAAAAATATAAGCTTATAAAAGGAAGCAAAAACTAAAAAACAAAAATTTTTATTTAGTAATAAATTTTACTTGGATTTTGAATAATTTTAGGGTTTGCAATTATATTTTAATTTATATCCATCATAATAAAAATAACATATTAATTTACTTTTTGATAATTGATATCATATCTATCAATAAAATTGTTTATATTTAGTTTATATTATATATAATTATAATGATTATTATTACTAAATATTGTATTCTCATTTTTAAAAATTTTAAAATTATTATATTGTTAGAGGTAATAATATTTGAAAATGTGATAAAATATCAAAATAATTTTTTTGTTATTTCATTGTCTAAACAAAACCAATAAACCACTAAATACCTAAAAACATAAATCGCTAAAGTCCTAAATGACAAAACATATAAATACTTAAAATATTAAAATGGTATACATTAATAATAATTCATAAATCTCATTTTAATTTTTATTCAATAATTTTATAGTTTTATTTTAATTATTTATCAGTTTATTTTTATTAAAATATTAATTACAAGATAAATTATTAGTGAGACAGATATAATTTAAATTAAACTGGTATAACCCTAAATAATAAAGAATAAATCTTATTTTTTAGTTCATTATAATTTTAAATATTCATTTTAATAATTTATTAGTCTATTTTTATATAAATATTAATTATTTTCAAAGGTTATAACCTTTGAAAATATAAAAAATAATAAAAATAAAAATTTGTTATTTTAATTTTTAAATAAAACTTATAAACCACTAAATGCATTCACAGTTAAATCAGTAAACTCTTAAAGCCCGTAATGCCTAAATACATAAACCATTAAACTGCTATAGACTACTTAATAATTAAGAAATCTAATTTTTATTTCAATTTATTATAATTTTAAATATTCATTTTAATTATTTATTAGTTTATTTATATATAAATTTTTATTACAAATGATATTGCGAGTGTGACAAATATAATTTAAATAATTTATTTTTAATAAAAAAAATATATATGCTTATAAAAGAAGTAAAAATTTAAAAATTAAAAATTATTATCCAATAATATTTTTTACTTTAATTTTGAATCAATTTGGGTTTTGTAAATATTTTTTAATTAATATCTATCTTATTATTAATAGTTTATTAATTTAATTTTTGATCATTATTATAATATCTATCAATAAAATTTTTTATATTGAATTTATATGATATATAATTATTAATATTATTATAACTAAATATTGTATTCACATTTCAAAAAATTTTAAATATTATTATATTTTGAAAGGTTATAACCTATGAAAATGACAAAAAATTACCAATTTTTTTTTGTTATTTTGTTGTTTAAATAAAACCTTTTAACCACTAAATGCCTAAAAACATGAATTGCTAAAAACCTATGTGGCAAAACCTCTAAATACTTAAACTAATAAATTGTTATACATTAATAATAAATCATAAATCTGATTTTAATTTTTATTCAGTATAATTTTAAATTTTTATTTTAATTTTATATCAGTTTATTTTTATAAAAATATTAATTACAAAATAAATTATTAGTGAGACAGATAAAATTTAAATTAGACCGGTATACCCTAAATAATAAATAATTAAACTCATTTTTTTTCATTATTATTTTAAATATTCATTTTAATTATTTAATAGTTTATTTTTATATAAATATAAATTAAAAATAAATTATGAGTTAGACAATTATAATTTATGTAAATTATTTTTAATCAAAAAAATATAGATAAACTTTTAAAATAAAAAAAAATTACAAAACAAAAATTATGATATAGTAATATATTATGGTTTGCTTATGAATCATTTAATGTTTTGTAATTATATTTTAATTGAAATATGTCTATTAATAATAGATTATTAATTTATTTTTTGATCATTATTAGAATATTAATCACTAAAATTAGTTATATTGAATTTATATGATATATAAATATAATGATTATTATAACTAAATATTGTAATTCGCTTTTAAAAAAAATTTAAAAATTATTATATTTTCAAACGTTATAACCTTTGAAAATATCAAAAATAATAAAAATAAATTTTTTGTTATTCTATTTTTAAATAAAACCTATAAACCACTAAATGCATACACAATTAAATTAGTATACTCCTTAAACTCCGGTAATACCTAAATACATAAACCATTAAACCACTATATAGTACATAATAATTAATAAATCTAATTTTTATTTCTATTTATTATAATTTTAAATATTCATTTAATTATTTATTTGTTTAATTTTATAGAAATATTTATTACAAAATAAATTATGAGTAAGATAAATATAATTAAATAATATACTTTTAAGAAGAAAAAATATTTACTTATAAAAAAGCAATACATCAAAAACATTATTATTTAGTAATTTATTTTACTTTGATTTTGAATAAATTTAGGTTTTGCAAATATATTTTAATAATATCTATCTTATTTATAATAGTTTATTATTTTATTTATGATCATTAATATAATATCTATCAATATAATTGTTTATATTGAATTTATATGATATATAATTATTAATATTATCAAAACTAAAAATAGTATTCACATTAAAAAGAATTTAAAAATTGTTATATTTTCAAAGGTTATAACCTTAAAAAATGAGAAAAAATAACAAAAAATAAATTTTTTGAATATATTATTGTTTAAATAAAACTTATAAACCATTAAATACCTAAACACATAAATCTCTAAACTCCTAAACCCCAAAGCCCCTAAAAACTTAAACCTTTAAACTCGCACACCTTAAATATAATTTAAATAATTTATTGAAATATTAATTACAAAATAAATTATGAGTGATACAAATATAATTTAAATAATTTATTTTTTTCAAAAATATATAATCTAATAAAATGATGCAAAAACTAAAAAACAAAAAGTATTATTTAGTAATAAATTTACTTTGATTTTGAATCATTTTAGTTTTTGTAATTAAATTTTAATTTATATCTATCATATTAATAATAGTTTATTAATTTATTTTTTGATAATTGATATAATATCTATCAATAAAATTGTTTTATATTTAGTTTATATTATATATTGTTATAATAATTATTATTAGTAAATATTGTATTCACATTTTTAAATAAATTTTAAAATTATTATATTTTCAAAGGTTATAATCTTTGATAATTTGAAAAAATATCAAAAATAATTTATTTGTTATTTCATTGTT